>OX463858.1:2027433-2320993 GCA_949825065.1 Odontocerum albicorne
GGAAGTGGTTTAGAAAAATAATTTATATTTTATAATTGAATATACCACTTCGACATTACCTTGGTGGTATAGGCAGAAATGATAGAGCTTCATACTTCTACAACTCGACACACATCCTTAGACTCTTCTACATCCATACACATTCTCATACAACCTCTACGATTTCTTTGAATTTCTACTTTTTCTTCTTTCCGAATATCATTCACTTAATTCAATCATACTTTCCTCGATTTTCTTCTCACACATGCACTGTATATCTGTTTAGTTATTCTTTTTTCATTTATTCGTTTTACATGCCCAAACCATTTCAAAGTACTCTTATTCGTTTTACTTAACTCATCAGCCTTAAGTTCTCATTAATTCCTTATCACTTAACTTCGTATTCTTTCATACATTGTCACTCTATATTTTCTCAGTACACGCATTTCTACAGAATGTATTCGGCACCTATCGGTCTTTATTCATGTTAACGTTTTACTCCCATACAACAAAGTTGCAACCAAAACACTATTGTGGGATATCATCTTAGTGAATTTTTATACTGTCTGGCTCGAGTACTCGTATATATGTTTTAGTGCCCTATTCACTTTGTTTTCTAACGCTTTACACCATTATATATCTTAAATTTTTCATTACCTCAAACCATACTACTCAAATAGCTGACTTACCCAACTTGCTGCAATCTTTATTTTTCCCCCATATGTCGTATTTACGTTTCCTTTCACGCTTTTCTCTCTCAGATCTTTCTCTTCGCGTCTCTCATACAATTTACTTCGCATCTCTCATACAACTAACTCTGCAATTCACCTTCACTCTCCGCTAACACTACCATGTCATCTGCATACAGTAATCCGCATGCATAATTTTATTTACGAACATGATAAAAGGGCGACATCTTTTATCACAAATCAGAACCATCTTTATTATTATTATCGACAAAAATGTGCTATTTGGCTGACATCTGTTTTTATATTTAACATTTTCTTTTACTTTGGACGAACTTGTGTTAGTAATAAATCTGGGTAATAATAAGAATGATCTAATCTACTAGACGCATATATAAATTAGCTCATTTTAATAAAATGGAGCCTTCAAAATGGAATGTCAAGTAGACAAAATGAACATTTTCGACACCTCCTCCTGTTCGCGTTCAATCGAGGAAATGAAGCTGCCAAAGCTGCTCGCGATATTTATGAAGTATACGGTGAAGATGCTATGAATGAAAGGACAGCTCGTCGATGATTTTTTGCGTTTCAAAGACGGTAATTTCAACCTGAAAGACATGGAGCGTTCCGGACGACCAGTGGACTTTGGTGAGGACCGCTTAAACCATATTATTCATGAAGATCCCCTTCAAACCACTGTAGAATTGGCTAAGCAGATGAAATTTAGTAACGTGATTTATATACCACCATCTTAAATCAATGGGAAAAGTCCAGAAGTTCGGCGCTTGGGTTCCACATGTTTTGAGTGAAAACAACGAAAATAAACGTTCAATAATTTCTGCTGGTTTGCTCGCGCGTCATCGTGCTACGTATGACCAATAATGACGTTGAATTGCGGACATGGTTGGACGAATTCCTCGAGTCAAGACTGGATGGTTTTCATCGCACAGGCATTAAAAACTTGTAGAACGTTGGCAAAAAGTTGTAAATAATGAAGGAAAATACATTATTGACTAATTTGTTGTAAAATAATGAAGGAGAATACATTATTGACTAATTTGTTGTATTTTTTTTTTGTGTTTTCTCGTTCTCTTTATTTGTAAAAAAATGGACAACTTATGTTAACACCCAATAATAAAAATAGACAGAGAAACAGAATTTGTCAGCGCTTTGATCTAGCCGCCCGTGTGCAGTTAGTTTAATGATCCAAGTATCGCCCCGGTCCTGTGGCCGGCTGCCGGATACACAAAGTGGCTTTAATTGATAAACTTGAAAGGAAGGGATTTATCGCCACTTAGATATTGCGTCATTGTTATTTGATTTTACAGCTAGCTTAACGGCAGTTTGTATTGTTCCATGAAGTTTGTGCATTGTCAAATACACCTACCCTCTTATTATAATATGATAAGAGGGTAGGTGTATATAATTCTAAGTAAATCATAACAAACAAGGCAATTGGTTTTATTTTTCTACAAATAATGTCTTATTCACCAACCAAATATTAACTGTCATATCCTGTGCTGTCCTTTTCATAATGAAGATAAAAGTAGGTATAAATATAATACATAAAAGGAAAAATATGTAAATAAAAAATTATTTTATATTTTTGTGTTCATCACAGGTTTATTTTAGGTTCACAACCAGTTTTGAAGACCACCGTCGTCATCGTCAGGTTAACATATACTAAGTTGTTAAAATATATTTTGTACAAGTGTAAATAATATAATATAAGAGAGATGAGGTAGGGGAAGAGAAGTGGGGAGAGATGTGATACAATGGTGAATGGTGCGGGGAAAAAAATGTGAAAGTGGATGTGAATCTTTAAGACAGGGGGGGATTTTAAATTGGAAACATATTAAGCAGAGGGCTATTATGAAAATTGGTTTGGTTGTTGATGATATTTAAACCTGACAATGAAGACGGTGGTCTTCGAAACTGGTTGTGAACCTAAAATAAACCTGTGGTGAACACAAAAATATAAAATAATTTTTTATTTACTTATTTTTCCTTAATGTAAAAAATGGCCCCACAATGTGAAACTATAGTCTTTTCGAAGATTCAAGAAGTAGGTATAATTAATCAAAAGGAAAAAAGAAGGGATGGTGGAGAAGAAAGGAAGACTTTCTGGTTGGTTTGAAGAGATTTTCACATTGCAATAAGCTCGATCGGTTTTACTTATTGATTTAACACTTCATTATCAAACAATCTGGTGAGTTATTAACAAAACGAAAGTCAATATAAGAAGTTACAATCGCAAAAAATATTTTCAAATGATTATTAACATTTACAAAACGTATTTACATTTTATTCATAGTTAACGCATTAACATTGTGGATGTTTAAAGACATTGTAATTTATTTTATCAAACATTATTTATTCCACTTTATAAAACAGTATAAACCTATCGGTTTCAAGGTTTTCACCTCATCATCAGAAAAGCAAAAACAAGCGAGCGAACTGAGATTATATTTCTTGCGTTCCCATATACCAAAGTAGATTGAGAGTGAGACGTGAATAGCGTCGCTTCCTCACCCATAGCGGTTTTTTAGAATGAGTATACCAACGTCACACACTGACACACGTTTGATTGTATTGGTGAATTTATTCCCGATTTTCACAAAATATCTCTGATGTGGCCGATAAGTGCTAATTATTATAAATATTATTTTTTCATTCAATGCGTAAATGTATTACGGAGGAATACCGAAAATCTGAACCCAGTATTTATTATATTTATAGAGATATTAAAATGTTTAGAAGCAATGTGTACTAGTTACACATCACATGAATGGAAAGGTTAAGGAAGTCTGCTCTCTAAACAGCACTATATAAATTATATTTTGTTTATAGTTAAGGCAACATCGTGAATGTTTAAAGACATTGTAATTTATTTTATCAAACATTATTTATTCCACTTTATATAACAGTATAAACCTACCGGTTTCAAGGTTTTCACCTCATCATCAGAAGAGCAAAAACAAGCCAGCGAACTGAGATTATATTTCTTGCGTTCCCATATACCGAAGTAGAGGGAGAGTGAGACGTGAATAGCGTCGCTTCCTCACCCGTAGCGGTTTTTTAGAATGAATATACCTACGTCACACACTGGCACACGTTTAATTGTATTGGTGAATTTATTGCAAGAAAAGTATATGGAAGTCTGGAGATCACGAGAACAGTTGAGGGAAGTCTAGGAAGAGGAAAGTTTCTTATGAGATATATAGATCAAATAAAGAAAACAACAGGATTCTCTTCAAGAGTTCCATTCAACGTGGCCCAGGACCAGGAGGCATGAAGGATGGTGTTGCACCAAGTTCCAGACTTCATCAGAAGAGCAAAAACAAGCGAGCGAACTGAGATTATATTTCTTGCGTTCCCATATACCGAAATAGAGTGAGAGTGAGACGTGAATAGCGTCGCTTTCTCACCCATAGCGGTTTTTTAGAATGAATATACCTACGTCACACACTGGCACACGTTTGATTGTATTTGTGAATTTATTTCTATTTTCACAAAATATCTCTGATGTGGCCGATAAGTGCTAATTATTATTAATATTATTTCATTCAATCCGTAAATGTATTACGGAGGAATACCTAAAATCTGAACCCAGTATTTATTATATTTCTAGAGATATTAAAGTTTTTAGAAGCAATGTGTACTAGTTACACATCACATGAAAGGAAAGGTTAAAGAAGTCTGCTCTCTAAACAGCACTATATAAATTATATTTTGTTTAAAGTTCAGGCATTAATATTGTGGATGTTTAAAGACATTGTAATTTGTTTTATCAAACACTGTTTATTCCACTTTATGTATCAGTATAACCCTACCGGTTTCAAGGTTTTCACCTCATCATCAGAAGAGCAAAAACAAGGTTGAATTCTGTTCGAAATGGTATCGACATACACGTTTTTAACGGTAAACATTCGGGTTGGGGACTGTGGGTGGAGAAAGGAAGGATACAACTTCAGCGAGATTCTGAAAATGTATGTGTTTAACAGATGTTCACCAAATTTCTAGGATATCTAATCTATCTAATTTATTTCCGTTACTACTTCATGAACCGTTAGAAATGTGTATATCAGAACCAGTTTGAACAGAATTCAGTCTTGTGTGTGCTCCCCTGATGATGCAGTGAAAGCCATGAAACCGGTAGGGTTATACCATTAAAAAAAGTGGAATAAACTGTGTTTGATAAAACAAATTAAAATTTATTAACAATATACGTAGTAAAATTAAAAGTTAGATGTCATCAATCAAAGGAAAATAAAGGTGTGGTAGAGAGGAAATAAAAATCAGTAATGAAACACGTTATGTTACTAATTTGAAATTTAAAGTTTTTTTCAGTCGCTTTTTAAATCATGCCAATTACGATGTGAGTCTAACATTAGTTTGTAACTGGTTCAAGAATCTCATTGCATGGGTCAAAAAAAGAAAGTTTTAACGTATAATGAATAACGATAAATTTGGAAATTGAAAAAGCAATCTTTGTTTTATTTTATTAGGTGTAAACATAAATTGTGTCCGTTTTTTTTTTTCAAATATAAAAATGAGCATCAAAAGTAAAACAAAATGGTAAAGGTTATACGTCATTCGAAAGAAAATTTTCAGTTCTACAAAATATTCTATTTGCTTTTACGTTACATATATTATTTTATTTGATTACAAGCCTTCAAAATGGTATGTCAAGTAGATGAAAGTGAGATACCAAATATTTAGACCAAAGATCACTGCAAGGTCTTAATTTATTCAAACGCCACGGAAATCTTTTTTTACAGGAACATATTGATGTCCTTCCTACGCCCACACTGTCTTATAAACTAATTAGATTCCCTTACAGTGCTATCGCATATTCGTAAAAAATACATTACGCCATACTTTGATGAAAAATTCTCCTAGGAAATGGGGCTCTCCTCTTCTGGTGTCACATCGAAGTATTAGGTGTTAACATAAGTTGTGTCCGTTTTTTTCCAAATTAAAAATGAGCACCAAAAGTAAAACAAAATGGTAAAGGTTACACGTCATTCGAAAGAAAATTTTCTGCCATATTATTCATAAAGATCCCCTTCCAGCCACTGTAGAACTGGCTGAGCAGATGAATTGTAGTCATATGACTGTATACCGCCATCTTAAATCAATGAGAAAATTCCAGAAGTTCGACGCTTGGGTTCCACATGTTTTGAGTGAAAACAACAATTTTATGTTAATACCCAATACATAACGAAAGAGCAATATTGTTTTCAAATAGGGTTTTAGTCTGGATTTCACTTAAGACCACTTTTACATATTTTTGGTTGGTTAGAATTAATTACCACGTAGTAATAGGCCTAGCAAGCTGTATTGTTAAGAAAGGAAAAGTATCACAACACATTATGACTTATGGTCATAAAGTAGTATGACAAAAACATACGACGTCAGCCAGCGAGTTAAGTACGAGTACCTTGCATAATATTTCTTAACCTTAAGTCTCAATTCAATTTATTTATTTATTTCAATCGTCAAATAACCTTTTTTATACCATTTTTTTTAAATGAACAATATATACAATTTAACATTGACACGTAAGCAGTGTTATACATACAATAGGAAATAACAGTACAAGTCGAACAAGACAACAAAACAAATCCATGCAATTCATCTTGACAAGAACAACTAGTTCACTTTATTGCTTAAGTAGCTAAAGCCATTTGAAAATTCAAACAATGTCCATATTGATACCCTTATCTGTACAGTCTTGTCATGCAAGTGTTGAACGAATAATTAGTTGCAATCACTTCACTATGGGACAAAGCATTTTGCAGAATAGACCTTCAAGGTGCGTGTATCATGGCAAGCTGAGTAAATTCCGGACTATCGAAATACATGCGAGCTAATAATATTCAACATTTGTTGTAAGGTTAAATATCTTTCTTCTGTCTGACAAGTTTGTTAGCCTCATCGTTTCCAGCGATATGTCATATTCCAAATCTGTCATTGAAATCTACAGTTTGATATTTACATATTGTAAAAACCTCCGATTGGTCCGAAGTATGACCGGAATACTGGTGGACGGTTGAAAATATTCAAACTAAATGCCTACAAATTATATGAAAGGAATATACGGTCGAATTATATGAAAGGAATATATTATCGGTCGGGTGGTTATAGCGCAATACATTGGTCCTAGGACCTGGACTGACATAGCTTCTCCCACCCCACCATGCTTCTCATACCTCCACGTGGTGACCGACGGGCAACGGACTTGAGGGTGAAGCTGATGGTAACCAATCCGTCGGGGGATCCCAAAAGTACAGCTAAAGTGAAAAGCAGTGAGCGTCTGTCCCGCATGTTAGCGGCGGCTCACAAATGGCGAGTGTTGGCAACTCGACGTATTCGGGTAATAGTCGCATACACGATCTCTAAATGGATATCAAGGCTCATTAGTTTAATCCGATAGTCGTCCATTAACGGGCAATGATAGCAGATGCAGCCCTAACACAGTTAGTTGGGTCACTCTGGTTCCACGTCTGATGACTATCGGTGGATAAAACGTGTACAGTCAGACAAACCAAAGCTTCATGGAAAAACGTACGCAAAGATGCACTACCCTGTCTGGCAGCGAGGGTGATTCTCCCCTCGGCGAACCAGAGACTGACATCATGTCAGGGCCAGCTTGCAGGATTCCAGGGGCAAGCAAAATGAAAGCCAGTCGTTCAAGGTTTTAATATAAATCCTGGGAACAAGAAGAGTTGACCCTAACAGCTTACCTAGGCAATGAGTTGGGACAGTGCCAGGAAGAAGAAGAAAAAGTATACAATATATTATGTTTGGTACGCATCATGTATCTCAAATCCAATAGTTATTTGAATCTGCATTTTGAAGTTTACCTCCTCTGTATGCGTTAAATTTTATCGACATGGACAACATTTCTTCAAAGATCCAAAGTTGATAGAACGTTGCTGACTAATGTTAAAATCCAAAAGGTGTCCTATTTGGGTCATGTACGAGTACTTAGAGGAGCAAATTACTGCACCTGATCATCCAAGGCAAAATAGAAGGTCGAAGAGGTGTTGGCAGGAGGCAAAACTCCTGGCTCCGCAATATACGTGATTGATTAGACTGGTATTAGGAGCGTTGGGGATCTTTTTCGGGGTGCCGGAGACAAAGATGCCTACTCTCAGGTGATAGTCAACGTTGGGGGGACCTGACATGACACTGGGAAGAAGAAGAACGACATCATAGTGGAGTGACCATATTATCTAAATGTAATCCGAAATCAATTAACAAGGTGTAAGACAAAGGTTTTCTTCCAATCAAGCTCTTCAATATTTTAACATAACCAATATAGACACAGTAAGAAATACGATACGCATGAATGTATGAATAAATAAACAAAATTATTCAGTACGCATTTTAGAGATGCTTAGAAATTATTCAAAATGATTTTTCAACAACAGATGCGCAAACCTTTAGATCGAAGGGCCTGTCGGCAGCGGACCTTTAGAAAGTGATAAATCAGGGAATGGGAGTTTAAAGTTAACTGAATCCACCCCAACGATTGGTTATTGAAAGGCCAGTTATTTTATTTAGTTAACCCATTGACATCTTTATTTAATTCATTTATCATTTTGGAGAAAAATATAATAACATCTTCTCCGTTATCAAGACACGTTAGCGGCATTCTCAGTAATATAATAATAATTTCAAGTTCACCACTCCTCTTTTTTTAGGTCATCCTTTACTGTTCATGCAGTAAAAGTCTGGAATCAGTTACAAACCAATATAAGACTCGCTCCGTCCTTGGCATGCTTTAAGAAGCGACTGAAAAAACTCTTAATTTCTAGTCAGTAAAATAACGTGTTTCATTCCTGATTTTTCTTTTCCTTTCCTCTCCACCATCCCTTCCTTTCCTTTTGATTAATGATATCTCACTTTATTTGAATAAGAATGTTCGAGGGATTGTCAGTCATTATTGTGTTCGTAGGCATATGCTCACGTATGTGTTTATGGATTTCGTGGGGATGGATAGTCATTTGAATGATTTATGTAACCACGTAACTTGCTTTATTTACTTTTGTCTGGTTGGCTGGAAGAGATTGCCGCCTGGCAATAAACCCACCAATTGTATTTGCAATAAAAATGTTAAATAAATAATTTAGATTTTGAATTGATAACTAGATTTTGAATTGAACTCCGATGGGTTCACCGGATCAACGCTTCCTCTTTCCCCTTAACCGCTAGTTTGTTGTGTTTGCTTTAGTTTTGCTTCGCGCATTTGTCAGCCACTTTAAGAGGGGTGTGACTTAGCACACTAACCTATTTCAACCCACCGGGGTTCCAACAGGACAATATATTGTATATTACACCACGTAATTAAAGTGATATTGTATGCTCAGTAAAACTCGAATCCGTCGAGTTAATTATCTAGTATTCTTTTTTCATAGCACTGTAAGGAGAGAAAACATGAACGATAAGAAAGAAAGAAAAAATCATGATAGATGCCTTTGAAGTGTAGTTTTAGAGACATTTGCTTCATATCTCATGAAACGCAAGGCATATTAACGTCTCTATCATCCAAGATTTGAAGATTTCCACGAGGCATTCGACAACATGCGGAAAAATAATCCTTACATAATTTGGGTATATTGCAAGAAAAGTATATGGAAGTCTGGAGATCACGAGAACAGTTGAGGGAAGTCTAAGAAGAGGAAAGTTTCTTATGAGATATATAGATCAAATAAAGAAAACAACAGGATTCTCTTCAAGAGTTCCATTCAACATGGTCCAGGACCAGGAGGCATGAAAGATGGTGTTGCACCAAGTTCCAGACTTGACAGAGAACTATAACGCCATATGCTTCATATCTCATGAAACGCTAGACATATTAACGTCTCTGTCATCCAAGATTTGGACATTTCCGCGAGGCATTCGACAACATGCGGAAAAATAATCCTTACATAATTTGGGTATATTGCAAGAAAAGTATATGGAAGTCTGGAGATCACGAGAACAGTTGAGGTAAGTCTAAGAAGAGGAAAGTTTCTTATGAGATATATAGATCAAATAAAGAAAACAACAGGATTCTCTTCAAGAGTTCCATTCAACATGGACCAGGACCAGGAGGCATGAAGGATGGTGTTGCACCAAGTTCCAGACATGGCAGAGAACTATGACGCTCAGGATTCAGCACGCGATTAAGAAGAAGAATACAAATTATGGTAATAATACTATAATATAAAAGCGATTAAGAAATGTGACCTAGTTTGTAAGACCCATGAGATAACTTCCGACAGTACCCTAAAAATAATACGCTTACAATATTTATAGTTATAATGTTTACACTATGTAAATTTAAAACCATTGTAATTTGTTTAGTAAAACATTGTCATGTTTGTGTTTCTCTGATGATGAGGTGAAA
Organism: Odontocerum albicorne; assembly: GCA_949825065.1. NCBI lineage: Eukaryota > Metazoa > Arthropoda > Insecta > Trichoptera > Odontoceridae > Odontocerum > Odontocerum albicorne. The sequence continues at coordinate 2,037,499 of OX463858.1, forward strand.
ACCTTGAAACCGGTAGTGTTATCTTTTGTGGAATAAACTGTGTTTTTGTTTTATTTATAGTTAAGGGATTAACATTGTAGAGATTTAAAGACATTGTCATTAGTTTAATCAAACACTGTTTATTCCACTTTTTGTAACAGTATAGCCCTACCGGTTTCAAGGCTTTCACCTCATCATTAGAGGAGTAAAAACAAGTATTGTGCTCCCCTGACGGTGAAGTGAAAGCCTTGGAGCCGGTATGGTTATACCGTTACATAAAGAGGAATAAACAATGTTTCATAAAACATATTACAAACTTTGTTTGACTAAACAAATTTCTCTGCCTGACCCGACAGAAAAATGTCATAATGGTATGAATGTATTAACATATAATGATGTATATGTTTAGAAATCATATACTTTATATTATTTAACAACACAAACTTTTAACGTCGGGCGTACCACTATTTTATTCATTGCATAGTAAAATAGTTAACGAGGTTAAAAACGTGTTGTGTCTGACTAGAACAATATATTCTCATTTGTGATTTGTTTAATCAAACACTGTTTATTCCATTGTTATTTGTTTTATCAAACACTGTTTATTCCACTTTTTGTAACGGCATAACCCTGCCGGTTTTAATGCTTTCAAAAAGTGGAATAGATAGTGTTTGATAAAACAAATTACAATGTATCTAAACCTCCACAATGTTAATGCCTTAACTATAAATAATAGACTGTTTATTCCACTTTGTATTACGGTATAATCCTACTGGTTTCCAAGTTTTACCCTCATCATCAGGAAAGTATAAACAAGACTCCTTTTCACAAACGCCTCGTCATAAGGAGAGCACAAACCAAAACTTTAAACCGGTAGGGTTATACAGTTACTAAAAGTGGAATAAACAGTGTTTGATCAAACAAATTACAATGTATTTAAACCTCCACAATGTTAATGCTTTAACCATAAGTAATATATAAATAATGTACTGTTTATTCCACTTTATATTACGGTATAATCCTACTGGTTTTAAGGTGTTCCTTTCATCATCAGGGGAGTATAAACAAGACTCTTTCTCACAAACGCCTCGTCATAAGGAGAGCACAAACAAAACCTTGAAACCGGTAGGGCTATACCGTTATATAAAGTGGTATAAACAGTGTTTGATTAAATAAATTACAACGTTATTAAGCCTTCAGAGTTAATGTCTTAAATATAAATAATATAATAATATATTTTAACAAAAATTTTGTTGAGTCTTAAATATAAAATTTGTAGTAATATGTTTACTATAATTATGTATTTCTCACGACCTTCATTTATGATGTTCCAAGAAGTAATATCGTAAGTATGGTACCAGCTTAAGTTTCAATGGCACATGTCTGTCATATGTTTTATAGATCTTCAATTTACAGGCGTTAGCGTGGTATCAGCTTTAATTTCAATAGCACATATCTGACATATGTTTTATAGATCCTCAATTTACTGGCGTTAGTGTGGTATCAGCTTATGTTTCAAAAGCACATGTCTGATATACGTTTTATAGATCCTCAATTAACTGGAGTTAGTGTGGTATCAGCTTAAGTTTCAATAGCACATGTCTGACATATGTTTTATAGATGTTCAATTTACAGGCGTTAGCGTGATATCAGCTTTAGTTTCAATAGCACATATCTGACATATGTTTTATAGATCGTCAATTTACTGGCGTTATTGTGGAATCAGCTTAAGTTTCAATAGCACATATCTGACATATGTTTTATAGATTTTTCAATTTACAGGCGTTAGCGTGGTATCAGCTTAAGTTTCAATAGCACATGTCTGACATATGTTTTATAGATTCTCAATTAACTGGCGTTAGTGTGGTATCAGCTTAAGTTTCAATAGCACATGTCTCACATATGTTTTATTGATCCTCAATTAACTGGCGTTAGTGTGGTATCAGCTTAAGTTTCAATAGCACATGTCTGACATATGTTTTATTGATCCTCAATTAACTGGCGTTAGTGTGGTATCAGCTTAAGTTTCAATAGCATATATCTAACATATGTTTTATAAATCCTCAGTTAACTGGCTCCAGCTGTGTTCTTATTTTCTATAATTTTTCTTTGGGGCATCCAGTTGTTGCAGAGTTGCTTTGTCAACATGTCCTATAATTTCATTACCTAACTCATCGTGGCTATAAATATCCACGATAAGGTGTTTAAAATTCATATCGAAACTATTTCACTAAACTCAAGAACTATAAAACCAAATTAGACGATATATAAATTGAACGAAAAAAAAAGTAAACCTCAAAAATTTGTTTTTTTTTTAATATTCTTTTCTATCCGAATTTCCCCTCTCTGATATTATTTCCCTTTTATTACACTCCTAATGGATTCTGGCTGATGATAAAGGATTCTCTCGTGGAGAAAGATTTACCTTCAATTGTGCAGAAGAATCTCATCTTGGGGGACCCTCGGGCAGAGCGCAGTATCGATAAAAAAGGATTTTACTTTAAGCCGCTTTTGTCACATCATCAGAATTTTAATTAACATAATGCATGAATATCGATAAAAAAATGTAAGAATTCTTGTACTGGACTTATGAAAGAAATTTGGAGATGGTTTGTCCATGTTGAGAGAATAAGTTGCAAATGACTTCTTTGAGGTATTGTCATCATTTTCCTATTAGAAACTGTGAGATACGAGTATATACCTTCTCCATTGATTCTAAATTCGATGACATTATCGGAGCTTAGTAATGAAAACAAGAAGATAGAAACCCACTAGAACATGTTGTTTGCGAACGATATAATTGAGAGTATTGTTTGTGCTCCCCTGATGATGAGGTGAAAGCCTTGAAACCGGTAGGGTAGTACCGTAACAATAAGTGGAATAAACAGTATTTGATAAAAACAAATTACATTGTCTTTAAACCTCCACAATGTTAATGCCTTAACAATAAATAATTTATATATAATATAAATATAAGTTCATTGATAACAACAAAATTTGTTCATATTTCCTGAAAAAGAACAATATATTTAAGAGAGAAGCTATCAAAAGACCTGGGCTCATCTCATTACACCTCCCTAGTCAAGATTCAGCCCTACCAATAGAGTGCAAGCCCGGACGTGAAACTTCAGACGCTTTTCAGTCCACGTTAGTAAAATACACGTATATTATTAACCTTTCCCTTCCTGTGCTAAAAAAAATCCGCCCGTTCCGGTGCTGTGTATTCAATACACATCATAAAAATGAGCAATTTAAAATCGGAAAAATAAGAATACCATATTCATAGCCAATCGCTTAAATTAATTTAATTTGAAGTCAAAAGTAATAATAATTGAAATTTAATTGTTAAAAACATGAAAAAAAACATCGGCCGACGTTCACAAAACGGGCAAAGAGACCACCTCAAATGCATGCCCGAGAGCTACTGAGAGCTGAGACGGGACCCGGTCATGGACTGTTATACCTCGAAGGAAGAACCACAATTACGAACTGAGGTTCTATTTCTTGCGTTCCAATATACCGAAGTAGAGTGAGAATGAGGCGTGAATAGCGTCACTTCTCACCCATAGCGGTTTTTTTAGAATGAATATACCTACGTCACACACTGGCACACGTTTGTTTGTATTTATTTATTTATTTAATTAACGACACAACAGTGTCTTTATATACAAATGAACATATGACAGGTTATACAAGTACTTAAAATTATTGACAAATAATACAAAACTTTATCTTAAACTTACATGAAGATACAAAAAGCAGTAGTAATAATAAATTACAGTCATCGTTTTAAAATTATTTAATAATCTTTGAGAATTTGTGGGAATTTTATGGATATACGAGTATATACTATATTGAGATATAGAAAACACACGGCCTCATTAGTAGAACGAGATGCAAGTTGCTTTGCAGAATTAAAAGCTTCATACATGTTGATGCAGGGTTACTCAACTCCAGAGGCAAAGTATTGTCCTTAATGTTTGGTTTATATTACGTTATTTATATTAATAAAGGAGAACACAAAATAAGTAGCTATTTCTAAATATTGTTGTGATATTCTGGCGAATACTATATATACTTATATTAAAAATATCTAAATTGTTGCAAAACTCGTTTCCAAGTCTTTGCATACGAATTATAGAAGAGTTGATTTTATAGTAAGTATAGCAATTTTTGGTATAAAAGGGATTGAGCTGTCTTGTGGATCTAGTGGAAATACGAAATGAAATGCTTGCGAGTAAGTGAGGTGCATCAATCACTGAGTGAATGATTTTGTATAGCAGTACTATAATGGTAAATTTATTCCCGATTTTCACAAAATATCTCTGATGTGGCCGTATGCAATTAATATGTGTACAATAAATTTGCAGTCGATACAATAAATTCAGTTAGTACAAATATAAGTTCACCGATAAAAAAATAGCATGCAAATATAATACATATCTCGCAATCACATGATATTGTTATATGTGATAAGAATTTTGGGATAGTTTAAGCATAGCTTAAAAAATGGAGACAATCATTGGAAGAAATGGATTAAAAAAGCCAAGACTGAACACATACTAGGCACACCAGATACGAACATTGGAACAACCAAACTCCTACCCAAAAACTTGCTAATGACAAATTCATTCAAATATATTGTCACAACCATAACGGCAGATGTACAAGTGCCACAGAACATAAAAAAAAAACAGAATAAAAAAATGTCGGGAACAAATGAAAAGGAACAACGTGGGCTATGTGACAGAAGGCTGCCAATAAAATTTAGGAGCAATCTACAAGACAGTGATTAGGCGCGCTTTAAACATGGAGCCATGTGTTGGCATCTGAATTTAAAAATAAAGGGACAACTGCTTCATGCCACGGAGATGTCCTCATAAGGCTACTGTGTTAAATAAGATGATGAACAGCGCACAGCTGTTCTGGACATGTGGAACGAACGAATGAAGAAAGACAAAATAAACTAATATAAAGTGCAAATCTGAGAGCGTGCTAGAAGTAGACCAAATAAATTATATTGTGAAAGAAGGAAACGTGGAAAGTTAGAGAAACTATAAAAGTAGTTAAAATAAGTGGAAGAGGCTAAGAATGCGTATCGAGATAGGAAAACCTGGCGCTCTGTCTTCTCTGCCTACCCTAATAGGGTAACACTCTCTTATGGTGAGATCAAATAAATGAGGTAAGCCGAAGGATCTTCTTCAGCCTTAAGTCCCTTAAAGTGTTGCAAAGATTCCTGCCTACTAAAACCAAAATTGTACTCGTACAATATCTGCTCTTTCCGATTCTGGACTATGCGGACGTCTGTTATTTGGATGTTACAGAGGAACAGCTGGACAAATTACAGTGTCATCAAAATGTTTGTCTAAGATTTATTTTCAACCTAAAAAAGTACGATTATATAAATTCATACCAGAAGGCATTGAACTGGTTGAATGTTAGAAAAAGACGCCAAATTCAAATAATGTATCTATTGTATAATATCTTTAACTGTCCCGCCACCCCCTCTTATTTCGCCGAAATTTTTCAGCGTCCTTTCGACCATGGATTAGCGCTACGCTCAAACAGAGATTGTTTATTGGCATTTCCAGTTCACCGCTCCTCTTTTTTTACATCGTCCTTTACTGTTCATGCAGTGAGACTCTGGAATCAGTTACAAACCAATATAAGACTCGCTCCGTCCTTGGCATGCTTTAAGAAGCGACTGAAAAAATTTAAGTAAAATAACATGTTTCATTCCCGACTTTTCCTTTCCTTTTCCATTGATGATATCTCACTTTATATGAAAAAGAATGTTCGGGTGATTGTCCGTCTTTGTGGGGTCCGTGGGCATATGCTTACGTATGTCTTTATGGATTTCGTGGGGACGGATAGTCATTTGAATGATTTATGCGACCATGTAACTAGCTACATTTACTTTTGTCAGGTTGGTTGGAAGAGATTGCCGGCTGGATAGACGCCAGACAGATTGTATTTGCAATAAAATTAAATAAATAAATAGAGTAATGGTGAAATGGTATTTACGAGTATGTATATATCGAAGGATAAAACGTTTTACACACATTCATAAATTATACATGTTAATTTTAAAATCTGGAAATATTAAAATTAAAACGAAAGAGACATTTTTTTTTATCCAAAGTAAATCCAAGCATAAGCTTTCAAATAATGTTAAGATTACGAACATATATAGCTATTCGATTTCCCCAGCCCTCAAGTATTCCGACACAGAACAAGTTGATCAAAATATATGTACAACATTTCAGGGACTTCACACTACTTGTTATATTGCTCTCAGGTTAGAAGTAAGGCAACGCGTTATACGTGCGCTATTTATAACCGGTTATTTAACAACTGTGATTGCCTTCAATATGTAATAAAACATACGGAATACTAAACGAGGGTTGAACTCTCATAAATACGAGACAAGTGTTTTCGCAGGCTTTACAATGCCAAGCTCCGTGTACTAAAGGATGTAGAACAACCGAAACGAGGTCTCTTTGAAACGTAAACAAACGTTCTCCACACCAGTCAGCCGCACATTATTTGATACAGATGTCACCCCTTACGATCTACTCCCTCCTCACTCTACCGTCTTCTTTACTTTACCTTTCCTACCCGTAGTTCCAACCCTCTCCCCTATCACCCTTCGGATCCTTAAGCCTCACATTTGTCATGGTGACGCTGGAGTCTCGCATTCCTCTATCTCTTTATGTTCTCGTGAACATACTACAGCGAATTTGTCTTAACTCGTCGTGAAATTGAGAAAACTAAGATACTGTGCCTTGAAGTATGGGAAAACGAAACGGTTTTATTTCGACAGTTTATATTAATTATGTTCTAAGTCGAATTTATTCTATGTATTAATGAAAGAAACGACTCATGAGGTGTTTATTAATTTTTTTTATTCATCGTTGCTATACTTGGGAAAATGTAGGATGATTCCTTTGACGTTTTAAACGTCATGTCTCAAAGGGATGGGGTAAAATCGTATTTTTTTTATAAATCGAAAATTGTTTTTATATAAACGGGCGTTTTAATTCCTAATTATCATTATACTGACTTTCTTATGTATTGTATGATTTGTATCTATCTTTAAATAGGTCAAGATCCACTATGAATTAATACTAATTACGAACATTTTAATTTATAAAAAAATCGAAAATCCAATTATCGAATACCTCATCCTACAAATACCTAATATTATTTGATTTTAACAAACTGTCACATTTTTGCTAATTTGTAACAAGATGTATTAATTTGTCATTATTGTTAGTTTTATGTAATGTATTTACCTAAATAACTTGATATTCTTTTATATTTCTTGGTATAGTTCAGAAATTTTAGGATGAGTCCCGTCACAGCTCACAAATTTGCCCCAAATACAACCTTATGTAATGTATTTACCTAAATTACTTGATATTTATTAGAATTGAGGATTATATTAAAGTTAATAAAATAATTAATAAAGTTAATAATAGAATTAATACTTATTACGAACATTTAATTTTAGGTATAAAAAATCGAAAATTCTATAATCGAATACCTCATCCCTAGCCAATGCGGACTTACGTAGTGACTTTTGACAAACGTCACCAAACATTATTTGATTTTAACAAACTGCCACATTTTTGCTAATTTGTAACAAGATGTATTAATTCGTCATTATTGTCAGTTTTATGTGATGTATTTACCTAAATGACTTGCTATTTATTAGAATTGAGGCTTTTATTAAAGTTGATAAAATAATTTAAATTACTGAACGTCGTTACAAGGTTGTATTGGGGCAAATTTGTGAATTATCATAGGAACAGTGCTACAATTTCTTAAGTATAGGCCTCTTAGTCGAAGATTATTTCGTCATTCCAACGTCTTATAATTACACACTACACCTAAAGTCGAATATGTTACTATCACATATAGAAAAATCTTAAAAGATTTCATTGTAGTCCGTCTTTCTTAGTAAACTTTTAGGAGTTTTTTTAATGATACGTTTTTTGAAACGTATATACTCGTAGATGCGATAAATTATGTTTCATAATGGACGCAGCCATCTACCGATCTTTAAACTCAACTGTTTCATATTTATTTTGTAATATATTTATTCGGTCACTAAAATTGGGTTCAAATTCCGAGTAAGAGCGCTAATTTATGGATTATCTATCATCTTAGCAGATTTATTTTATGAACTATCATCTTAAACTTGAGAAAATGTAGCATGGTCCATGTGACAGTTCACAAATTTGCCCCAATACAACCTTGTAACGACATTCAGTAATTTTAATTATTTTATCAATTTTAATATAAGCCTCGATTCTAATAAATAGCAAGTTATTTAGGTAAATACATTACATAAAACTAACAATAATGACAAATTAATACATCTTGTTACAAATTAGTAAAAATGTGGCAGTTTGTTAAAATCAAATAATATTTGGTGACGTTTGTCAAAAGTCACTACGTTAGTCTGCATTGGCTAGGGATGGGGTATACGATAATTGGATTTTCGATTTTTTTATACCTAAAATTAAATGTTCGTAATAAGTATTAATTCATAGTGGATCTTGGCATATTTAAAGATAGATACAAATCATACAAAACATTAGAAAGTCAGCATAATGAAAATTAGGAATTAAAACGTCAGTTTAGAGAAAAAAATTTTCTCAAGTATAGCAGATTTATTTTATGGTCTTAGCAGATTTTAATATTGTCCGGTTCAAATATACATATATGTTTCTGTACTACATTAACCTTGTTTCCTATCGCTAAACACCTATCGATATCCTTTTTAATTCTTCCATTCCATCAGAAAATCTCAAATTACTCTAATGTTTCATTATCCATCCACTGTGATCATTCTCTTCACAAAACTCTACACGAAACATCATTGAAATAACATCAAACGATACATCAAATTTAATTTCGTGCGAAATATCGACATTCAATATCGCATGAAAAATTACTGTATTTCTAAACACGAAACATCGCTGAAATTCTAATCACACGTAACACACCAGGTAGCATTGGCGCCCCATCACTTATCACACGAGACATTAGTCAGCCGTCATTCGGCGGCCGCAGCTCCCTTTCGGTGCGACCACATTGTGGTATGCCTGGCAGGGTAAGTGTGGGGGAGGGCGGACGAGAGAGATTTGAATGGAATAAAGACCGATTCACATGACACTATAAGCATCATCTTCAAAAAGTTTATTTCCCACTACAGCACAATGTCACAACTATGAGTATTCATAGTTATATTATGCCATGCATGGCCACGCGGTAACGCGCTAGACTTCCGTACGAAAGGTCGCTGGTTCAAACTTCGCGCTGTATTACTCCACTCAAAGGACAAGTATTTTTTCCGCCTAGTATTCGAAATATAAGGACACCTATTACTTTGGTCATATATAATGTCACAACGAGTATCATAATAATCATATTATGATGTGTATGGCCGCGCGGTAACGCGGTGGACTTTTGTACGAGAGGTCGCCGGTTCGAACTTCGCGCTGTATTACTCCACTCAAATGACAAGCATTTTTTCCGCTTAATATTCGGGCGATGATGATAGCTATGACTTCAATCATATATATGTTTTCAAAAAAAGGAAAAACGTGCCGGTGTGCTCCGATTGTCTTATTTATGTGTACCATCGGAACCAGTATAGCGGTGTAGCCGATGACTTTGCTGGTGTGTAACGTTTCACTGAATTAAAGAAGAAAGAAACAAAGTTTCTTGAACCTTAGAAAATACTTTTTTTTTATTATTATTATTTTATTTTACACTTTTATTGCAAATACAATCTGTGGGGTTTATTTTCAAGTGGCAATTTCTTCCAACCAACCAGACAAAACTAAATGAAGCAAGTCACATGGTCGCATAAAGCATTCCAATGACTATCCATCTCCACGAAATACATAAGCACATACGTGAACATACAAACTCCACAAAGACGGACAATCACCCGAATATTCCTTTTCATATAAAGTGAGATATCATCAATCAAAAGGAAAGGAAGGGATGGTGGAGAGGAAAGGAAAAGAAAAATCAGGAATGAAACACGTTATTTTTCAGTCGCTTCTCACTGTTTATAAAATAAAAACATATAAAATGAGCATAAAGATAGGATGGTGGTACCTGCGGCCATTACATTAGGTACTTCACATCTGAATAGGTTCAGAAAAGTATATTTGGTAAGAAAACTGCAAAAAACTTGAAAAACGAAAACGAACTACAAAGTTACCTTTGTAATTTCGATATGTGTTGTTAACACATTAGGCTTTAAGTACAGTGTAGTGCATGTATGTATGTAGTGCTCATATACAACCATAAATTTTCAAAGAATTCCCCAAAGAGGGTTATCTTCAAGTACTTTCTAAAGCAACACATGTCACCCATTTCTCAAACACTTGAAAACATATTAAATAACAATGAATTCTGATTTTTATGAATTATAAATTAAATTATTTGATTTTGATTCTTTGTGACATTTTACAATAATAACAAAATAATTTAGTTGAAACTATTACTCCTGAAAAGAAACATGAAAAATATAAATATAATTAATTCAGCAAATAATAAGCAAAAATAATATAGTAGTAAAGATGGAAGAGGAGAAATATTTGTGTAGAGATAGGAAATCTTGCGCTCTATTTTCTTAGCTTACTCCAACAGGGAAACGGTGTGATGCATGTATGAATCTTTATTTATTCAACACTTTTATTGCAAATACAATCTGGCTGGCTTATTTCCAGGCGGCAATCTCTTCCAACCAACCATACAAAAGTAAATGAAGCAAGTTACGTGATCGCATAAATAATTCCAATGACTGTCCATCCCCACGAAATCTATAAACATATACGTGAGCCCATTCCCACGAACCCCACAAAGACGGACAATCACCCGAACATTATTTTTTATATAAAGTGAGATATCATCAATCAAAAGGAAAGGAAGGGATGGTGGAGAGGTAAGGAAAAGAACAATCAGGAATGAAACACGTTATTTTACTGACTAGAAATTAAGAGTTTTTTCAGTCGCTTCATAAAGCGTGCCAAGGATGGAGCGAGTCTTATATTGGTTTGTAACTGATTCTAGAGTTTTACACTGCATGGACAGTAAAGGGCGACGTAAAGAAAGAGGAGGGGTGAATTGGAAAGGCCAATAAAAAATCTCTGTTTGAGCGTAGCGCTAATCCATGATTGGAAAGTGGCTGAAAATTTTCGGCGAGATAAGAGGGAGCGGCGGAACAGTTAAGGATATTATACAATAGAGACCGTATGTGAATTTGGCGTATATTTCTAACATACAATCTTTCATATGAAACAAGACACTAATTTGTATCACAAAAAGTTCAAATCGTGTGAACACGCGCGTCCAAGTTAGGTTCAAATAAATTAATGTTTATTTCAACCTAACTGTGCGTGTGAACTAGTTCTTAAGGTGTGACCACACCGTGGTAGGCCTGACAGGGTGGCCGCACGGAGAGGGAGCGGAGGAGACTGGAAGATGGGGGCTTTAATGGGAGAGAAGGGTTAATGGGGATGAAAAATGGTATACATCACCAGAGTTACAATAATCGAAAATTATGCGATGCTTGAGAGGAAGTAATGAGAATATATTTAACTTTTGCTCGATTCGCTTTTTTTATCGTCTATTTTCGTTTGATTTCGTCAACAAATGACGCAAGGCAATTGATAAACTATATTAACTGTCGCCTTATTACTGTTATCGTCAATAGTAATAAAATTGTCGATTTATTCGGAGCTATTTTTCAGCTGCTGACTGTAGGCCGAGCGCAACACCAGATGAGAATAGTGATGTCGGGTAAACCACTAAAGAACACTAAAGAGTTTGCCTACCTCGGGAGCAAAATAACATGGGACGGTCGGTCTAAGAGCGAGGTCGACAGCCGTATACATCAGGCCAGACTTGCATTTAATAAAAGGTCGAAAATAATAGAATCAAATAATATAGACCTAAAACTGAGAATACTCCTCATCAAGACCTATGTATGGAGTATCTTGATGTACGGCTGCGAGACATGGTGCCTATCCGAAAGAGATAGACGGAGACTAGAGGCTTTTGAGATGTGGTCCTATAGAAGACTATTAGGAATTTCCTGGAGAGACCACATCACGAATGAAGAGGTTCTCCAACGAATCGAAGGAGGAAGGCACCTGCTCAGGATCTTGTCCGAAAGGCGTGCAAGATGGATCGGTCATATAATACGACAAGAGGGCCTTTTGCATGCCATAATGGAGGGTATGACCGAGGGGACAAACTCTAGGGGACGCCCACGACGAGAGTACCTGGAGGACCTGTTGGTGGACGTGCGGTGCTCAACATATACAGATTTAAAAAGAGCCGCACAGGACAGGGAGGAATGGAGGAGAAGAGTTGAAATTGCTGCAAACCAGTCTTAGGACTGCAACCACAGAAAGAGAGAGAGAGAGAGAGATTTTTCAGCAAAAAACCACCTCAAGCCTTCAAAGCCTTGAAAAAATAATGCATATATGGTATTCTATTTCGTCGTTTTCCTTTCGGAGTAGGTAAATAAGAAAGAGCACCATATTTTCCTATCATGGCACACATATTTTGCCTACTCTGCATCCATACAGCTCCTATTATTTATTCGACTTTTTACACATTCTTTAAAAACATAATACTATTGTAATTTGTTTCACCAAACACTGTTTATTCCCCTTTTTGTAACGGTATAACCCTACCGGTTTCCCCTCATCATCACAAACAAGACTGAATTATGTTCGAACTGGTACCGAGATACACGCCTCTAACGGCAAAAAATTGGATTGGGGGCTGGGGGCTGGAGGAGGCATGGGACGACTTCGGCGAGCTAAATTCTTACGTATCAGTTGTAACGAAAATACATCGTATCAACATGTCTTAAGTTAACATTCATCCCTTATTACTTCATATCGTATTATGTTATACCTCTTCACCCCATGTATTATGCATTTATTCAGATCTATTCAGTCTTGTTCTGCGCCCACGTTTCACTCCCACACATTAAGTTGATTCAAAAATAATAGTTTTTACTGTTTTACAAAATAAACATTACGTATTCCACGAAAAAAATATTATGAATGAAATGTGTTAAAAAAGTCTAGAGGGATATTCTGAAATAATAAAACAGAGAAAACAAATATCATACGAGGGTGGTCCGATAAGTACTTAGCCTACAAAAGAATAACAATTTTTTTGGAAAAGTGGTGATTTATTTCTCAACATAATCTCCTTTGAGTTCGATACACTTGACCCAGCGATGCTCCAACTTATTTAACCCGTCTGAAAAATACGTTTTCTGGAGGTCTGCAAAGTAGGCCTCCGTGGCGGCGATAACCTCCTCATTCGACTCAAATTTCTGCCCGGCGAGTGACTTTTTCTAAATTGGAAACAAAAAGAAGTCGCACGGGGCCAAATCCGGAGAATACGGTGGATGGGGCAGCAGTTCGTAGCCTAATTCTACCAATTTGGCCGTGACGACGGCGGAGGTGTGAGCCGGTGCGTTGTCATGATGGAAGAGCACTTTTTTCTTCGCCAAATGGGGCCGTTTTTTCTGCAATTCGGCATCGAATCGGCCCAATAATTTCGACAGCTTTCTCATGCCCAATACTTCATGCAGGATATGACCCACGCGGTCTTTTGAGATGCCTACTGTCTCAGCTATCTCGCGCACCTTCAATCGGTGGTCTGCCAATACGAGATCGTGGATTTTTGTCACGTTATCCTCCGTGGTAGCCGTTTTCGGGGCACCTGGGCGTGGCTCATCAAAAACCGACGTGCGACCACGTTGAAACTTGTTAAACCAATTTTTGACGGTCGCCATCGAAGGAGAAGAGTCACCGTACACAGCGTCCAAGCGCTTTTTGATTTCGCTGCGCGATTTCCCTTTCAAAAACAAGAATCGAATCACCGACCGATATTACTCTTTTTCCATTTATCTCAAAACCGCGGACACGCTCGCTTCCACACGCGGTCAAAACAAAACTACGAGTCCGATTCGGCTGAAATTTTGACAGTAGCTGTCAACAAGAATGTACTACGCGATAAAAATGCTATTGCGATAGTGGTGCCATCGGGCGGTGAGGCTAAGTACTTTCCGCCCGCCCTCGTACATACGTAAATATAAAAAAGGAGAGCATTTTCATTGAAAAATTAATAAGTAACGTATCAGAATATGTTGATTTGGAAGCAGGAAATGTGTGGGAGTGCCAAGAATTAGAGAGTAACGTATCTGAATATGTTGATTTGGAAGCAGGAACTGTGTGGGAATGCCAAGAATTAGAGAGTAACGTGTCAGAATATTTTGATTTAGAAGCAGGAACTGTGTGAGAATGCCAAGAATTAGAGAGTAACGTACCAGAATATATTGGTTTGGAAGCAGGAACTGTGTGGGAATGCCAAGAATTAGAGGATAACGTATCAGAATATTTTGATTTGGAAGCAGGAACTGTGTGGGAATGCCAAGAATTAGAGTTACACATAAGAATATGTTGATTTGGAAGCAGGAACTGTGTAGAAATGTCAAAAATTAGAGAATAACGTATCAGAATATTTTGATTTGCTAGTGGGAATGCCAAGAATTAGAGGATAACGTATCAGAATATTTTGATTTGGAAGCAGGAACTGTGTGGGAATGCCAAGAATTAGAGAGTAACATATAAGAATATGTTGATTTGGAAGCAGGAACTGTGTGGGAATGCCAAAAATTAGAGAATAACGTATCAGAATATTTTGATTTGGAAGTAGGAACTGTGTGGAAATGTCCGTCCAATATGGTTTTTATGTCATATTTTCTAAAACGAAATAATTTTTAAACCAATCTTCAAAAACATCGTCGGTCATCCAACCCCTCATGTTTGACCCCCAAATGATGGGCTATTAAAATTTGTCAATATCTTAAGAATATAGGTGGCAAATATAGGGTGTTTGGATTATTTTCGTAAAGCAAATTCGTTTTTTTAAAGAAGATACGTAAAGTGAGGTATGGGTTTATTGGTGAACTATATTAACTCAACCTGAATTTGAAAGTGCATAAAAAGATAGTTTTGATATTGCCTCATTACAGTTGTCGTCAATGGTAGTAAAACTGTTTATTGATTCAGCGCTATTTACCAGCAAAAAGCCTCCTCAAAAGACATGAAAGAATTATAAAACCTCTAAATGTATAAAGAATTACATCGATTAAAGATAATAAGTACCTACTGTTACCATTATAACGAGAGACCTCAAAGTGGTATGGCAACACCAAGCGGTTGTGACAGTTATTTTTTTAAATCACCACTCTCGCGGAGGAAGTACTTGCTTCATGAGAATGACGCCCAATTGAAGCATCGAAACTAGTCGAGGCTGAATACAATAATACGAAGTCAACCCCATTAGTTTCCAATCAACAAGATAAAAGATATATTTATTCTGAATTGATGTATGGAAGTATAACTTGAACTCGACAGAAGTCAGATCAATGTTATCGACATGTGTTAATTAAGAAAAAAATGTTAAATATCAATGTATGGAAAAAGGCGGAATGAAGACATCAGGAATGAATGCATAAATAAAATGGATGTTTTATGTAAGATGAAGGAAAGAGCTTTAAAATGGTTCGGACATTTGAAAAAAAAAATGAAAAGGACTAAATGAGTATTTATTTTTATTTATTTATTTAACACTTTTATTGCAATATAATCTGGCGGGCTTATTGCCAGGCGGCAATCTCTTCCAACCGACCAGACAAAAGTAAATGAAGCAAGTTACGTGGTCGCATAAATCATTCAAATGACTATCCATCCACACGAAATACATAAACATATACGTGAGAACATGCCCACGAACCCTACAAAGACGGACAATCACCCGATCATTATTTTTCATATAAAGTGAGATATCATCAAGCAAAAGGAAAGGATGGTGGAGAGGAAAGGAAAAGAAAAATCAGGAATGAAACACATTATTTTAATGACTAGAAATTAAGAGTTTTTTCAGTCGCTTCTTAAAGCATGCCAAGGACGGAGCGAGTCTTATATTGGTTTGTAACTGATTCCAGAGTCTCACTGCATGAACAGTAAAGGACGACGTAAAGAAAGAGGAGCGGTGAACTGGAAAGGCCAATAAACAATCTCAGTTTGAGCGTAGCGCTAATCCATGATTGGAAAGACGCTGAAATTTTTCGGCGAGATAAGAGGGTGCGGCGGGACAGTTAAGGATATTATACAATAAGAAAAAGTATGTGAATTTGGCGTCTATTTCTAACATTCAACCAGTTCAATGCCTTCTGGTATGAAGTTATATGATCGTACTTGCGTAGATTGAAAATAAATCTTAGACACACATTTTGAAGACGCTGTAATTCGTCCAGCTGTTCCTCTGTATTCAGGTCATAAGTGGAAAATGTGTGTGGAAGAGGAAGGTCGAGTATAACGTGGCTAAATCAAGTGGACCAAATTTTGAAAGAAGTATAAATAATAAAAGATTGTTCATAATGAACATAAATGCGAACGAGGCAAAAGTTTTTTGCTTGGACATAAACGTTTAGACATGATTCGGTCATGTAGAAATAATGAATGGCGGAAGCCTAAAAAAACAATGTATACTAGTATATAGAAGGTACGAAAAGTTTGCGAAGACGTAGAGATACGTGACACAACCAAGTGGATCAAATACTGAAAGAGAGAAGAGTTAATATATTTCAAGTGGAGATCTGTTCTCTCTGCAAACTTCGCAAGGGAAATGATATAACTAAAAACAAAATTACTAAAAAAAAAGAAAGTCATGGATTAAGTTTCAACGTTCACACTTTTCTGCAATAGTAGAAAATTAAAATAAAAGTGAATTTACTTTTTTCCCTTCAAATTCTCAGACGCCATTTCTTACTAATGCAGGCTATTACCACAGCAATTTAAAAAATATGATATATTTAAATATCTGTGGTAATACTTCTTCAACAAAAAATTGTATTCATTATTTTTTTAACGATCTCCGTGGTCCTGTTGGTCACATTCTCTAAGAACATGTGTACATTTTTTTATCCACTTTGCAAGGATATCTCCTGTTACACAAAGAGGGTCTGCTTCTAGAGTTATTAGTTAGGAAGAATATCAGCTAGGATTCTTCTCATACTACTAGTCGGTACCGAGAATATATCAACAGTGTCACTCAGTTGGTTCAATATCTCTATACCACGCGTGACTGAGTGTTTAGCCATGATATTCGTCCTGTAAGTTGGTATGTAGAACAGAGTGTGATTACTTGCACGGCTATATTTTTTAAGTACATACCATATAAACTTAGTGCTTCTCGAATTGCGGGACAGTTAATGTAATATTGAAAACCTTTAGTAGGAATATCGCGATGGTTTCTTGCCTTCTTGTTTCGAGGCTTCTATAGTTACACACCGTGAGAAGTTCGATATGGTGAGCATATTTTGGGCCCGCATATTTGAGCATATTTTGGCATCGCCCTTTGTTCTTGGCATAGATTTTTTTGTATTTGTTCTATATTGTATTTATATTTGAGCTGATGAGGAGCCCAAACTGTATACAATATTCACCCTGAAGATTAGGGGTAGGTTTTCAATGACGCTGAAAAAATAACATTTTTCAGTATATCTTGGATTATCAAAAAAACTCATTTATAGTTTATTTAAAAGTAAGGCGACGTTTCGAATGCAAGCAAACAATAAACTACCAACCAGCTACCCGATTTCGCGACCGCAACGTGGACAAGTACAAGGTGTCGACGCAAACTTAGCGTAACAAACCATGTATTGCATAATTTCTTTGTAAATATAAATTAACGAAAATAACAAAAAACAAAACACTGAAAAAGAAACAATTTATTTTGCAAAAATCTAGATGAGTTTTACTAGGTTACAATATTTTATAAATGAATTAGATAAATTTTATTGTGGGGAATCACATGGTCTCATAAAATAATCAGTTTTGCATGAAACTGCAAAAAATTTACCACCGGAAGACGAATTACAAAAAAAACCTATGCAGATTTTCCGATCTGTAATAGTTATATAATGCATTTGGCTTTAGGTGTAATGTAGTGTTCATATAAAGAACTTTCTAAATAGGGTTATCTTCAAGCGCTTTCTAAAGCTGCACACGTCACCCCCTCCTCACTACACTTAGACGCAGAATATAGTTCGTGAAATTCATATACGGCAATGAGTGGTATGTTCTTTCTAAGCTTCTTCCAGCAAGACTTCCAATAAGATAACTGGAACTCTACATCACTGAAAATGCAATGGTGTCACGGTCGAACATACCTGAACAGAAGAATGGAGAAATGGGGACACAAAACATTAATATCTTTCTGCGGAACCATATATGAGGGTCGCCGGCTTTGAGCTGGACCGCAACTGCAATACTGAACCGTGTTAGAACAGACTGCAGCAGAAGTGCAGCTGAGCGCCACAGATGGGGCTACATCGATGACCCCAGTTGTGACTGCGGTGCTGCGGCTCAGACCCTACACCACATTATAAGAGAATGCCCTAAACACAGGTTCCACGGAGTGATGGAGGATATAAACCAACTGATGACCGAAGCCAAAAGATGGCTGAGGGATTTAAATCTGATTTTATAAAGCGCCTGACTATGCCATACGCATGTATATATAATCAGATCAGATTATAATCAGAACCACTGAAAAAGTAGTTCTGATTATAACAGACCACAAGTCTAACTGAATAGAAAGAAGAAATCTTTTTGAGGTGGGATATTTGTAGCGACGTTTCATTTGTTATTGAAAACGTGTCAGAAAAGCAAGTGTGTTAAAAAATAATAAACATCAACATTTATTTTCGAAAAGATCACCTCAAAAACGTGGTGCTCAAAATAAATGCTGATTTATTTTTCTTAGTCACAGAAAGGTGTAATTTGTACCCAAAATAAGCAATAAAAATCCTCAAACATACCATTGTACCTTATCTCTCTTCATATTATGATATCAATTTTCAGCAAAATTTTCAGATATATATTTTCCTTATATTTCTATAAAATTTTCAGGGCTCTTTTTTTGTATTCATATATGTTTGAAGTGAAGTGTTTATCGTTTTTTGAATAAGTACTTAGCCTCGAAATTTTTACTGTTTCGACGTGTATAAGGTATTTTTTGATTTTCTGGAGTAAACATGATAAAAGTGTAGTACTTTTTTCTACATTTGACAGTAGTTTATATAGTAAGTATTTCTTTCATTTAACCTGAAGGGTTGTAACTAGCTTCTATTATACAACCTTAAAGGATGTAAATTACACCTAGAAAAGGCGTGTAGATGTTAAAGAGTTGTAATATGTGTATCATGAAAAGAAAATCAGATGCTCTATATTTTTGCCTACCCCATCAGTATAACGACGTAATGATATGTATGTATATATTCCTCCCAGCTAATATGTCTCTCAAAAAGTGTGTCAGGATATAATGAAGGGTAGATCTCTCCTCTCTGCCAACCTAAATAGAGATGTATGGTGTGGTTGTGATGATGATGAGTGTTAATCCAATTTTTCTCAATGATCTCATATTTTATTTATTTTAAGTTCTTTTTTAAGAAAGCTCAGCATTCTTGTTTAATTTCCTTAATAAAATAATTTCTGATCAAGCCATGAATTTTTCCACGTAGCTTGTCTCCCCGGATCCGCCCTTCTAATGAATTGAATTTTCCAAAACACTCCATAAAATTAAATAAACCTGCCTAAAGGGACGTTTATTTTAATAATAATTTCAATCGAGAGCCTCCGTTATTAGGGAGATTTATTGGTTTTCAATTAAGCACTCTAATTTTGTGCCCGGGTTGAAAGCCCCTCTAGAGATCTTAATGTTAAGATCTCTAGAGATGTTTAAAAAAAATTCAATACAAAATATATTTTTTAGTATTTCGAAATCTGAAGAGTTTTTAGTGTAACAAAATTTGAAGAGTTTTTACTGTATCTAAATTTGAACATTTTATCGTCTATTTTTGTCTACTTTTTATTTTATCGAAATCGGAAGATTTTTTAATATCGCAATATCTGAAGAGAAAATTTTTAGTTAATCAACATAAAGTATTTTTGTGTCACATACATACAAACTATTATGGCATTTCCCTGTTGGGGTAAGAAGAGGACAGAGTGCCAAACTTTCTTATCATTATATACTCTGTATACTTCTTCCACATCGATACATCTTCTTATACATTTCATTCTGTTTATCTTACTCCTTATCTTTATTTCTTTCAAAGTTAAATTTCTTGGTTCAACCAATTTTTTTCGTACTTGTCGTCTACCACGACTCCCACTCATTTTTAACACTTTTACTGCAAATACAATCTGGCGGACTTATTATCAGGTGGCAATCTCTTCCAAACAACCAGACAAAAGTAAATGAAGCAAGTTACATGGTCGCATAAATCATTCAGATGACTATCCATCCCCATTAAATTCATAAACACATACGTGAGCATATGCCCACGAACCCCACAAAGACGGACAATCACCTGAACATTATTTTTCATATAAAGTCAGATATCATCAATCAAAAGAAAAGGAAGGAATGGTGGAGAGGAAAGGAAAAGAAAAATCAGGAATAAAACACGTTATATTACTAACTAGAAATTAAGAGTTTATTCAGTCGCTTTTTAAAGCATGCCAAGGACGGAGCGAGTCCTATATTGGTTTGTAACTGATTCCAGAGTCTCACTGCATGGACAGTAAATGACGACGTAAAAAAAGAGGAGCGGTGAACTGGAAAGGCCAATAAACAATATCTGAACTGGAAAGGCCAATAAACTCATACTTGCAACTCAACTTTACTGTATCTTATATAAATTACAGTATTTAATTTTTTTTAATTATCACTTTCCATACATTTGCCTACACTTTATAAAAATGCTGAATTTGGTTTTCACTTAAGACCTCTTGTTTATATTTCTGGATGGTTGGTAAAGCTTGGCACATAACATTAAACCAGCTAAGTAGTATTGTATAGAACTCAAATGCAACGAAAAATTTTAAAATCCATTTCTATTCCAGTGGTTCTAAACTGAAAGACTATTATTACTGAGGCTGAATGAAATGTTGTTTCCCAACCCTCTTCATAAACATGTCCGTTCAATCAATTCAAATATATTTAGGGGTGGCATGCGATTGAATAAGTAAAAAAGTAAAAAAAAGTCTTCATTGCTTTTGTGAAGAAAATAATGCAAAGTAATAGGAAAAAATGTTTCTGTCATGTCTTATCTTGATCCCCTTTTCAGCAAAAAGGATCTTCTCCAAACGATAACAAATCGCCGCCCCGTCCCGCCCCGGATGTTGGATGCTGGATGAATTGCACCATCTCAACTTGTTGTAGCAAATGGAGATATGTGTCGACATAAGTTTCACTTAGTAAGGATGTCTTGTTTCTATCCGTGTAATTTTGCCAATTTTTTCCTTACCCTTTCTAAAAAAACAAGGGTTGTGGATCAGATAAAATCCGACTTTAAGTTCACACGTTCGTTGAACTCTCATAATATCTCAATAATAAAAAGACAATTTATATTGCAAAATAAATCGGTTAAAATTAAATATTTTACAAAAAAAATATTATATATATGTTTATATAAATAATATGGTGGCGGCGGTCATTAGATTAGTGATTTCCTTGAATATGGATATATTCAGAAAAAACATATTTGATGAAAACAACCCCAGAAAACTTACCAAGGGAAGACAAAATACAAACAAACCTTTGAAGATCTTCCGGTATATACAAGTAATAGTAACACATTCGGCTTTAGGGGAAGTATGGTGTATGTGTTTAGTAATCATTAAAATTGTTGATAAGACCTCTCAAAAAGAATAATACAATCTGGCGGACTTATTGCGAGGCGGCAATCTCTTTCAACCAATCAGACAATAATAAATGAAACAAGTTACATGGTCGCAAAATAATCAAATAACTATCCATCCACACGAAATCCATGAACACATACGTGAGCACATGCCCACGAACCCCACAAAGACGGACAATCACCCGAACATTATTTTTCATATAAAGTGAGATATCATCAATCAAAAGAAAAAATAAGGGATGGTGGAGAGGAAAGGAAAAATCAGGAATGAAATACGTTATATTTATTACTAACTAGAAATTAAGAGTTTTTCTCTCTTATATTGGGTTGATGCAAAAGTTATGACCGTTTTTTTATGATCCCAGGTAAAAAAATTCCTAGGTGAGAAATGATGAATAGTATCTTCTTTTAAATAATTCCATTGTATAAAGGATGCTTTCCCTCTACTTTCTATTCAGTTTTGACCTGGTCAGAGTACAGTGAAGAGACCTTGTATTTTGTCAAAATGTCGGTCGATAAAGTGCATTTACGTCTTTGTTTACTTTATGAATTCCGTAAAGACAATACCGCGAGTCTGGCAACCAAAAACATTTGCGAAGTGTATGGAGCAGATGTCATCAAAGTTCGCCAGGTACAAAGATGGTTTACAAAATTCCGATCTGGGGATATTTCACTAATTGTTTTTCACAAATTTTTCACTATTGTGTATTTTTAACTCTTGGAACGCAATCAAACATTTACAACAGAACGATATTGTCAGCAATTATCCAAATTGAACATCGCCCTTCAAAAGGATAGACCAGAATTGGTAAACACAAAAGGGGTAGTGTTTCATCACGACAACGCGCGACCACATGTGGCTATGATGACCCAACACAAGCTAAATGAGTTGAATTGGGATGTTATCGAGCATCCACCGTATTCTCCAGATCTTGCTCCTTCCGATTTTCATTTATTCCAATCACTGCAAATTTTTTTAAATGATAAAAAATTTGATACAATAGAGCAGGTAAAAACATCCCTTACTACATTTTTCGCATCAAAATCCACGGAATTTTACACTAATGGTATTAATAAGTTGATAGAAAGATGGGAGAAGGTTATAAGAACTGATTGAAATAATATAATTGATTAAATAAATAATACAAATCTAAAAAAAAAAAGTTTAATTGTATATGTAAAAACCGGTCATAACTTTTGCATCAACCCAATAGTATGTACTTGCCATCCAGGGTATGTACGATAACGTGAAAAGGTGCACTTCGGGAACTTCACCAGAATTTCCTATAAAGGTGGGTGTACATCAAGGATCGGTACTCAGTCCGCTACTGTTCATCTTAGTCATGGACTATTTAACTAACCGGGAAATTAACAGTATCTTAAAGATCCTACTATTTGCAGATGATATCGTATTAATAAGTGAAAAAAATGAAGACCTGCAAAATAGTCTGGTAAAATGGAGAAGAATCTTGGAGGACAATGGATTAAGACTGAGCAGAAAGAAAACAGTATCTATACCAAGCATTCGAGAACACAACTGATGTCACTCCCGTAATGCAAATGGGTGGAGAAAAATTACCAAATTGTGACTCCTTTAAGTATCTTTGGTTACTCATCCATAGCGATGAGGATGTGCAGCAGATGTAACACATAGAATTAGTGTGGGATGGATGAAGTTTAGATCAATGACGGGAGTTCTGTGTGATCCAAAAATGCCAGTCAAGTTAAAAGGAAAAGTATACCAAACGATTGTCAGACCCGCACTCCTCTATGGCTCCGAATGCTGGACGATGTATAAGGCTTACTCTAGGCAACTAGAAACTGTTGAAATGCGCATGCTAAGATGGTCAGCTGGTGTGTCGTTAAGAGACAAAATAAAAGGTCACGCATTCGTAGAAGACTAGGTGCTACAGACATCAACAGCAAGATGGAGGAGAGGCGATTGAGATGGTATGGGCTCGTTGGACGCAGAGCACCCGATCACATTGTGAACCAGGCAATCTCCATGGATCTTCCTCGAATAACAACTAGAGGAAGACCAAAGAATTCATGGGTGGTACAAAAAGATAACCTGATGCAGAGGCACGGCCTGGGGGACATAGTCCGGGACAGAAGAGCATACAACCTGAGGACGAAGAGAACTGACCCCAACAGTCTTCGCAGACAGTGAGTTGGGATGGAGCCAGGGAGAAGAGAAATTAAGAGTTTTTTTCAGTCACTTCTTAAAGCATGCCAAAGACGGAGCAAATCAAACATTGGTTTATAATATTTGATATTGAGTGCGAATAATTTTTACAGATGTATTACCTTTATTCATTCGGTGGTCCATTTATTTGGAACACCACTCTATACTGAAATAAAATTTATTTCCTTATTTACAAAATAGATATGGGAAAGTGATTAGGGGGGAATGTGAACTTAAAGCTAATGTATTAAGTAAGAAGAAAAAAAGATTCCTGAAAATTGATTTTCAGACTATCTCTTAGTGTTTTTTTCCTGCAAATTATGTCAATAGCTAATGCACATATTGCGTATAAAATCATAAATTTATTGTGTTATAGTACTCTGTCGCTGTATACAATACAACCTGGCGGAGTTATTTCAATGTGGTAATCTTTTTAAAGACCCGAAAAGGTATCAAAGAGGCCTAAAGTAGTATAAAACCAGATTGCAACCCCATTGGAAATAAAATTGGCTACCAATAGGAATATAATCTACAGCCCCTGGACTGAAAGTCAAACGTCTTATCAACTAAGCTACGAAGGTCGCAGTATAACACCATTGAAATAAAAATACCAAAATACAACAAACGAACGCTGTGACCCAGTAGGTAAAACATCTGTCATAATAGATGTCGTTTTTCATTATTCCAGTCTGGTTTTCACTTGACATATTTTTAGTTGGTTTAAATTACATGGCAATAAATACAAGGTTTTGATATATGCAACAAAAGTGTAATGCAATATATATCAAATTCAATCAATTCTCCTTCTTCCCAGTGTCATATCAGGTCCTCCCAACGTTGAATATCACCTGAGAGTAGGCATCTTTGTCCCCGACAGCCCGAAAAATGTCTCCTACGCCCCTTATGCCAGTCCAATCACGTATTTTGCGGAACCAAGAGATTTGCCTCCTGCCAACACCTCTTTGGCCTTTTATTTTGCCTTGGATGATCAGGTGCAGTAATTTGTACTTTGCTCCTCTAAGTACATGACCCAAATAGGACACCTTTCGGATTTTAATATTAGTCAGCAACTCTCTTTCAACTTTGACTCTTTGAAGAACCCTTGTGCTGCTGGCCATATCCGTCCAGGGTATCCGTAGCATTCTCCGGTGTATCCACATTTCGAATGCATCCAGTCGGTTCATACTACCACATTTGAGGATCCATGATTCCACTTCATTTAATTCGATTAATAAAAATATAAAATTAATTAAATTACAAATAATGCAATTAAAGAAAAATACAAAATTGAAATAGTTTAATCTACGAGTATCTAGATTAACCTAGTCAAGGTTAGATTAGATTAACCTAGTCAATACCTAGTCAAGGCTTTAGATTGAGGAAATGTCCTGGGAGGATCCTAACGAAATCAACAACATATTTAGCAGCCCAGACATGAAATTATCCCATGAACTATTTATAAAAAAAATAACGTAGGAAATTGACTTCACTGGAAATCGAAATATTGAAAAAATCTAATTTATTTTCAATTAGTGGCTACGCTTCATTGCTTATTCGAATTACTTCGCGTTAGTTACCGTGATTTTCTACCTATACTATTGTTTTTTTTATTTAAATAAAAACTAAATCATTTATATGTTGTTTATAATTAAGGCATTAACGTTGTGGAGATTTATCATTGTTGGCTAATCATTGTTTTTTTTTTTTATCCACTTTGCACGGATTTCTCCTGTTACACAAAGAGGGTCTGCTTCTAGCGTTAGCTTATTCGTTAGGAATAATATCAGCCAGAATTCTTCTCATACTGCTAGACGGTACCGAGAATATATCAACCATGTCATTCAGTTGGTTCAATATCTCTATACCACGCGTGACTGAGTGTTTAGCCATGATATTCGTCCTGTAAGTTGGTATGTAGAACAGAGGGTGATTCCTTGCACGGATATATTTATTGGGTACATATAAACTTAGTGCTTCTAGAATCGCGGGACAGTTAAAGGAACCTTGGAAAACCTTTATTAGGAATATCGCAATGGATTCTTGCCTTCTTGTTTCGAGGCTTCTATAGTTACACACCGTGAGAAGTTCGGCATGGTGAGCATATTTTGGGTAATTGTCACCGTGAAAACCATACTTTTTCTATCGATGATGCCAAATTCTTACATATCAGTAGTAACGGAAATAAATTGGACAGATTAGAGGTCCTAGAAATTTCTAAGTCAGCACATCGATTCGAACATCTGTTGAACAGTTATATCCCAAAAATCTCTCCGCTCTTGGCTGAAATCGTCCCATACCTCCCTCACCCCTCAGCCAACAACCGTTGAAGCATGTATATCGGTACCAGTTCGAACAGCATTTAGTCTTGTTTGTGCTCCCCTGAAGATGAGGAGAAAGCCTTGAAACCGGTAGGGATATACCTTCACAAAAAAGTGGAATAAACATAAATCATTTATATTTTCATACGTAACTAGGCCTCGTAGTCGAGGATCCTCTCGCAACTCCAAAATCAATCTTGTGCTGCTCTTCCACGTCGATCATATGATCTTGTGAGGAGAAAACAGCCCAATCCTTGATGCGTACTTCCTTCCGCAGATGTCACAGACATGTATGTGGATTCTGCTGAGTGGCCTGGCAATGTTGAAGCATGTCCGCAGTACTCTGACAGTTTCTCACACGTCTATCAAACCGAGAGCATATAGCTCTCCATCCTCTACGGCCCTGAACCACCTGCTTCCAGTCCTCAGGCGCCTCACACAAAGTCAGCGATTCTCGCAGACTGTCCTTATAGCGCTTTTCCTGATCACCAACCCTTCACATGCCCACTACTTCCTCGTACAAAACGCGTTTTGAAAGCCTTTGATCCCCCATGTGCATGACACATGTCCAGTCCCTCGCAATTTCACCTTTGCAACCATATCCTCAAGGAGTTTACAATTGGAGCGTTGCAGAACCGAGACATTTGTTACTTGATACTAAACTAGTCAAATTTCGATGATTAGTTTGAGTCTCTGATATATAGTATGTGAAAGCTATGCAATTTTTTACTTTTTCTAAAAACTTCCTTGTTCGTACCGTCTTCACAATTATCGCCACCACGCCATGTAACTATAGAGAGCAAATGGTGTTTTTTGTATTGCTTTTCCATTAAAACTAAAACTCACTCTTCTCCTTGTAATAATCATAAATAAAGTGAAGTAAATTATTATGCGTATCCAGAAAGTAAGTGTACTGAGGCTCTGACGACCGGATGGATTTTATTTTCGACATGTTGGCTACACTTCCGTGTAGCCTGACCCTTCTTCTCCGCAACGAGACCGGTTCGAGGTCAGTACGTTGAGAAGTGTCGACGCGACAACACGTTTCGTGAAAAATGTCAATCCAATCTCCTGCCAAGTGCGAAATACGCGGCGTCATCCGTTATCTCGTTTGGAAGGGAAAACTTCCGGTTGAGGTTTATAATGAGGTAAAAACTACATACGGTGATAAAACTATGAATCGTACGAGTGTGTACAAGTGGTGTCGCGAGTTTAAAAACGGTCACGTCACACCTCTTCACCCTCCGCCAAAAAGTTCAAAACCACAATTTCAGCCAAGAAAATCATGGCACCCGTGTTTTGGGACTGTCAAGGCATAATTTTAATCGAATATATGCCTCAAGGGGAGACCATTAACTCTGCAAGATACTGTGAGACCCTAAAAAAATTGCGGAGGGCGATTCAGAACAAGATGAGAGGCATACTGACAAAGGGAGTCTGCCTGCTGCACGACAATGCCAGACCACACACGGCCAACGCCACGAAAGAACTGCTCGCCTCGTTTAAATGGGATGTCCTGAACCATCCCGCGCATTTCCCTGACCTAGCACCTTCAGATTACTATCTCTTTACCTCCCTGAAGCTGCACATGGGTGGAAAAAGGTTTTCAACCGACGAGGAGGTAAAGGAAGAGGTGGAGAAGTGGACGGAGGGGTTGGCGGGAAACTACTTCGAGGACGGCATCAAAAAGTTGATACCCCGCTTCACCACCTGCATTGAGAGGAATGGCGACTATGTCGAAAAATAGCTTACATATGTACTACAGTAACCACGTAATTTTTTTGTTTAAATAAAAAAAATTGTAACCTTTAAAAATTCAGTACACTTACTTTCTGGATATGCCTCGTATATAAGAATTGTGACATAGCGAAGCGAAGCGCTGTCGACTGCGAATTTTTGAAGCGCTGTCGACTGCGGAAAAGGAAACCTCAAATACTTTCTACTCGAAACAAGCACATTTGGTATGTGAAATTATATGGGCTTGTCTCGAATATCACGCAGATGTTTTTTTAATATATTTTTTTCTATGCAATAAATCGCGCCGTGATAGAATGATGGCGTTATGACGTCATAATACTCGTCAAGTCCCTCCCTCGACGGCAAACAGTAAAGTTCATTATGAAGACGTTTTGTATATGATATTTCAGATAAATGTATTGTAAATAATGAATTAAGCTTGCCAACATGACGGAGTTTTTTGGCAAACCCAATTGTTAAAATATTGTACCATGTTTTCCTCGTACCACTGTTATTTGATACGAAAATAAATACACCCATACCTTGCTTCACAGACCCCCTTTAATCGGAATTTCACTAACGTCATTGAAAAAGCAATCAACAATTTTGTTTAACGGAAAAACATCAATATAAACAATATTTTTCAGGGGTTTTTAAAGGAACGACAAATTTAAATTGCCCGTAATTTGAAGATCAAAAACAAAAGGTAACTAGAAAAGTATCCTTTTATAAAATAATAAAAATATCATTTATATTGTAATTTGTTTTTATCAAACACTATTTATTCCACTTTTTGTAATGGTATAACCCTACCGGTTTCAAGGCTTACATCTCAGTCTGATTTGTGCTCTTTCATATTTGTGTCCTCTCATGAAGTGCCCAAAGTATTCCAATCTTCTCCCTTTTATGCAAATGAGTACTTATTTTATCTTTTTTCAAACTTCTGAAGACATCTTCGTAGCACTACATTTCAAATGTTTCAATTGGCTTTGTGTTTGCTTGGATGGGTGCCTTAGTCTCCACGCTATAAAGAAATACTAAAGATATGTAACATCGTATAATGCGTGTCCTTAATTTGAGGTTTTAATATCTACTACATATAACTATCTTGGTGACCAGAAAGCTTGATGTATTTGTTCATCCTAGAGATGATGAAGACCAGTAGGCAGTCATTTCGAAGCGAAGGTGCTATCTTTCCCATCCCTTCTTTTTCTTCCTGGCACTGTCCCAACTCATTGCCTAGGTAGGCTGTTGGGGTCGGCTCTTCTCGTTCTCAAGCTATATATTCTTCGGTTCTGAGTGTCGCTTTCATCTAGGCGTCTCTGCAGGATTTTGAAGCATTGAGTCATCCAGGAGTTATTTGGTCTTCTTCTGAACGGCAGTCGAGAAAGATCCACAGACATTGCCTGATTTACAGTATGGTCTGGTGGTATCTGTCTTATGTGCCCGTACCATCTCAGCTGTCACTCTTCCCGCTTACTATCTATGTCAGTGACCCCCAGGCTACCACGAATGCGTGAGCTCTTAATTCTATATTTTAGTGATACTCCTGCCGACCACCTAAGTATTCGCATTTCTGCTCTTTCAAGTTGCCTAGAGTAGAAGCTGTACATAGTCCAGCATTCTGAGCCATACATAATTGAGGGTCTAACGACAGTCTGGTATATCTTTCCTTTCGGTTTTATAGGCATTTTTGGTTCACACAAGACTCCTGTTACCGATCTGAATTTTATCCATCCCACACTTATTCTATGGTCAGCATCTTTCTCATCCCTTCATCCCCCATTAATTATAAAAGTTATGTTATAACGGTAAAATAAGTTTTATGGATAATCTTCACGGATTAATTCACATCGGTTACTCACAAAAGAAGTTTTCTTTGCTTTTAAAGAGTTCTGAATTTCATTTTCTTTTAAGTGGTAATTATTCTAAGATTTAAAACAATATGTAAAGCAGTTTTTCTTCCGCCATGTTTCGGATATTAACAAAGTATGTAAAACGATTCTCTTTCAATTTCAACTTTTTCAGTTCTTGAGTCTTAAAGTTATTTAATTTTTCGAGGGTAATAGGAGATTATTTCGGCTTAATGACGAAATTCTTTTAGAGGAATTCTAAAACGGGAAGGTAAATTTTATTCTTAATTTGTGGGAAAAGAATTTGCACATAAATTGGATGGGGAGTTTTATGCAGAAAGGAAAATGATAAATCTGCGGAAAACATTGAAGAGAGGGTACGAAATAAACGACCGAATGTTCCTCTTCAGTGAACATTCACAAAGATCGCTATCACCATTTCTTATTTAAGGGCGATAAGGAAATTTGTTTCTGTTATCTTCCATCGATTCTTCTCCAGCGAAATGTTAAAAATAACTTAATTTCATATTGAAAAAAGAACAAGGGATCTCAGTCTAGTTAAAGAGTTTATTTGCTTATAATACTCGAGAGGCCTAGTCTCTTCAATCTAGGGTTGTAGGTTTGTTCTCAGTCTTAACGAGTTTGTTTGCTTATAATACTCGAGAGGTCTAGTCTCTTCAATCCAGGGTTGTAGGTTTGTTTGATTCCAGTTTGTTTTTAGAATTTTTAAACACAATGGATCTCAGTCTAGTTAAAGAGTTTGTTTGCTTATAATACTTTAGAGGCCTAGTCTCTTCACTCTAGGGTTATAGGTTTGACTCCAGTTTGCATTTAGAATTTAAAAAAAAACAAGGGATCTCAGTCTAGTTAAAGAGTTTGTTTGCTTATAATACTCGAGAGGCCTAGTCTCTTCAATCTAGGGTTGTAGGTTTGATTCCAGTTTGTATTAAGAATTTAAAAAAACAAGGGATCTTAGTCTAGTTAAAGAGTTTGTTGGCTTATAATATTCTAGAGGTCTAGTCTCTTCACTTTAGGGTTGTAGGTTTGACTCCAGTTTGTATTTAGAATTTTTTAAACCTGTTCCAGTTTTGTTTTCACTTCAAGTGTCATAAAATCCTCCAGGTTTTGTTGTAGTAAATAATGAAAGTGTAATACAATGCAAAACTTACATGTTACCTGTCGACACGCGATAGTACGAGTATTTTCTACGAAATCGAACTGTGTGTTTGCAAAGAAGTGGTATTTTACAGTTATTTGCATATTCATTATGATGGTTGTATATTTGCGCAGTAGTGGTCTCGTATAGTCGTTTGCAGATTCATGATGTGAGTTGTTTGTTTGTGGAGGAATGGTCCCATTATTGTTTGTTAGTTTGCAGATTCATACTGTTGGTTGCACGCTTCTGTAGTAGTGGTCTCTTACAGTTGATGTTAGTTTGCAGATTCATGCTGTTGGTTGCACGTTTGTGTTGTAGTGGACTCTTACTGTTTATGTTAGTTTGCAGATTCATGATGTTAGTTGCATGTTTGTGGAGTAGTGGTCTCTTACTGTTTATGTTAGTTTGCAGATTCATGCTGTTAGTTTCATGCTTGTTTAATAGTGGTCTCGTACTGTTTATGTTAGTTTATAGATTCATGATGTTGATTGCATGCTTGTGTAGTAGTGGTCTCTTACTGTTTATATTAGTTTGCAGATTCATGCTGTTAGTTGCATGTTTGTAGAGTAGGGCTATTTTACTGTTTATGTTAGTTTACAGATTCGCGCTGTTTGTTGCATGTTTGTGTAATATCGGTATCTTGCTGTTTTTGTTAGTTTGCAGATTAATGATGTTGTTTGCACGTTTGTGTATGTTAGTATTGATCTCTTACTGTTTATGTTAGTTTGCAGCTTCATGCCGTTGGTTGAGTGTTTATGAAATAGTGGTATCTTACTGTGTTTGTTAGTTTGCAGATTCATGCAGTTGATTTGTAAATTAATGGTATTTAACTGTTGTACGTTTGCAGTGATGAAGTCATGAATGAGATGTTTTTACACAGATTGAATCAAGAGAGTTTTTTCGTACGTTCCCAATATTGGACTAATTTTCTCTTTGTATTGTTTTAGTGGTGGACTGCCAGGTATCCACATGGGGTACGTGGAGTCCCTGTGACGCCCCTTGCGGTCCGGGTTCGATGTCCCGCTCCCGGCGTGTGCTGCGCGCCCCTCAGCACGGGGGCCGGCACTGCCCCGGCCTGCTGCAACGCCGAGCCTGCCAGGGTGCTGGATGCTCAGACCACTCACCAATGGCGCTTAGGGGTAAGCTGATATTGTCATGAGTTTTCATGTAAATGTAACTCAAAATAAATACAAAAAAAACTGTTTTATGGACATTTTAATCTCGGATAATAAAATATTGATGTGAAATATTGAAGTGAAAGTTAATGTGATACATGATATTCATCGACGTACCTTGTCTAGATCCGCCATTGTTCTGCGAAAATAGGGACATTTCGTGTAGGATGTAACTTTCCCACGCATAGTGGTGGGCAACAATGATAGGATTGAAGCAAGCTTAAGAATTCTACTATTAAGGTAGTATTTTTTCTGATGATATGACATGGGATGAGTTTATTATATGTTATATGTTATACAATAATCTCATCCCTAGTATCACACATATCATACATCTTTAAAAAAACTATAGAAAACACATTTAAGATAGAAGACATTAAAAGGTCCGGGCTTATCCCACAAACATCCCCCCGGCCGAGATACACCCCACTTATATAGGGCAAGCCCAACCGCTAGGACATCGGGGGGCTTTCAGCCTACACCCCCGTATATCGTGATTTAAAAAAATATATATATATGGCAGAAAACAAAATAAAAAGTAAACCCACATATACCGCCTCAGGTTAACTGTCAGCAAAAACGAAAATAACTAGTCATAAAGGCACCTAGAGGGCATAGTGAAGATTATATGGTTAGTAAAACCATTTTTACTATAGGAAAATAATTATATTGCTTAATTAAAAACCACATACCTTCATGTAACAAAATAGACTACAAAACAACATACCTTCATGTTCCAAATAGACTACAAAACCACATACCTTCATGTAACAAAATATACTACAAAACAACATATCTTCATGTAACAAAATAGACTACAAAACAACATACCTTCATGTAACAAAATAGACTACAAAACAACATACCTTCATGTAACAAAATAGACGACAAAATAACATACCTTCATGTAACAAAATAGACTACAAAACAACATACCTTCATGTAACAAAATATACTACAAAACAACATACCTTCAAATAACAAAATATACTACAAAACAACATACCTTCATGTAACAAAATAGACTACAAAACAACATACCTTCATGTTACAAAATAGACTACAAAACAACATACCTTCATGTTACAAAATAGACTACAAAACAACATACCTTCATGTAACAAAATAGACTACAAAACAACATACCTTCATGTAACAAAATAGACTACAAAACAACATACCTTCATGTAACAAAATAGACTACAAAACAACATATCTTCATGTAACAAAATAGACTACAAAACAACATACCTTCATGTAACAAAATAGACTACAAAACAACATATCTTCATGTAACAAAATAGACTACAAAACAACATACCTTCATGTTACAAAATAGACTACAAAACAACATACCTTCACGTAACAAAATAGACTACAAAAACCTGGATTTTTTTATAAATTACAAATATTCGTCTATTCCCATTACCGCAAGATCCCGCGGGCATCGAAATACAATTTCGATGGGAAATAAATATTCCTGGAATTCCTAAATATTATTAACTAATATCCCTCAATAACCCTTGGGCTACAGGCCACACCCTTATATATAACACTGTCGAGCCGATAGTGTTCAGGGAATATTAATTAAATTATCAACAATATTTAACTAAATTCCTCATAGAGAGAATATTAAAAAAAACTACGAGATAAATTAAAACCTTTTTGGTTAAGGTTTATCAGATCTTTAGTGCATTACTAAAAACTGTGTTAAATATTATCTAATCCAGTAAAACTTTTAAAGCAGAATATTAAAAAACACATAAATTTAATGTAAAAAGATATGTTTTAAAAAACACATAATTTAAATCTCTCTCTAAAAATGAGATCTCCAGCAACAGTGACCTACATAGTGAAGTACGAGCACAAACAAATAAAACGACAGCTTTGGTTGGCTGCCTACGAGACACTATATGGAGAAACGAACAAATGCTAACCGAAAGTAAGGTTAGCATATATAAGACATGCGTCCGCCCCATCATGACATACGGGATAGAAGCGAGAGCCGATACCAACAGGACAAAAAACCTTCTCAGATTGGCAGAAATGAGAACCTTACGCTCAATCGCAGGCAGAACTCTTAGAGGTCGGATCAGAAATGAGATAATAAGGTCTGTATGTGGTTTTGAAGATATAGTGAGGTGGGGAAGAAGCAGAAGGCGCTTCTGGAGGGATTATGTGGACCACGTGGAAGATAGAAGACTGGTAAGAATCGCTAAGACTGAAAACCCTAACAGCATGAGATTACCAGGAAGGCCGCCGAAAAGATGGAAGGACAGCTGGACGTCATCATCCCAGGACAGCCCACCGTCACAAACAGGTCATACGACCTAAACCAAGAAGATAAATTAAATGTTAAAATATGTGTTTTAAAAACACATTAATTTAATGTAAAAATATATGTTTTAAAAACACATTTATTAAATTTTAAAAATATGTTTTAAAAATACATTAGTTAAATGTAAAAAGACATGTTTTAAAAACACATTAATTAAATGTAAAAATATATGTTTTAAAACACACATAAATAAAATGAAAAAATATTTGTTTTCAAAAACACATCAATTAAATGTAAAAATATATGTTTTAAAAACACATTAATTAAATGTAAAAAGATATGTTTTAAAAACACATAAATAAAATGTTAAAATATTTGTTTTAAAAAACACATCAATTAAATGCAAAAAGATATGTTTTAAAAACACATTAATTAAATGTAAAAAGATATGTTTTAAAAACACATTAATTAAATGTAAAAAGTTACGTTTTAAAAAACACATAAATTGAATTTAAAAATATTTGTTTTAAAAAACACATTAATTAAATGTAAACATAATTGTTTTAAAACACACATAAATTAAATGTAAAAATACTTGTTTTTAAAAAAAAACATTAATTAAATGTAAAAAGATATGTTTTAAAAACACATTAATTTAATGTTAAAAGATATGTTTTAAAAAACACATAAATTAAATGTAAAAAGATATATTTAAAAAAACACACAAATTAAATGTGAAAAGATATGTTTTAAAAACTAGGGATAAAATTATTTATTTTTATTATTTATTATGTTCATATTTTAAGAATGAAGTTAAACAATAAATGAAATAAGATTGTTGAAGGAATACTTCAAAGTAATTTTTTTTTAAAACCCCATATGCAGTAAGCGGCCAAAGTAATTTTATTTCCAAAATGTTTTCCTTGTGCGAGTTAAATGTATTCAGCAATTGTTACTTCACCTCAAATTCATTTCACAATAAAATTGTCGAAAAACATCTCGAATTTCATTGGATTTTTTGAACACTTTTTTTCATATTCTTTCACAGAAACTGGAAATATTTCCTCTCAGAATAGAATAGTTGTACATTTCCAAAAGAAAGGCTTCCCTTGGAGTGTATTATATTTGGGCCAATCGGACGGCTTTTTGAGAGATGCCATTACACTCCTCGCCCAGGGGGGCACACTTCTAGAAGCACTGAAGCTTGAAGGGTGAAACTCTTATAGTGTCTCTCAACAGTTACACATTAAATTAAATTAATTATTTCATCCAATTTAACCAAACATTCATTAGTTTTATATTCCACTATTGTATACAGTATAACCTGGTGGCCTGAATGGCATGTATCAATATATTCCACTATTGTATACAGTATAACCTGGTGGCCTGATTGGCATGTATCAATATCTTCCACTATTGTATACAGTATAACTTGGTGGCCTGATTGGCATGTATCAATATATTCCACTATTGTATACAGTATAACCTGGTGGCCTGATTGGCATGTATCAATATCTTCCACTATTGTATACAGTATAACCTGGTGGCCTGAATGGCATGTATCAATATATTCCACTATTGTATACAGTATAACCTGGTGGCCTGATTGGCATGTATCAATATCTTCCACTATTGTATACAGTATAACTTGGTGGCCTGATTGGCATGTATCAATATATTCCACTATTGTATACAGTATAACCTGGTGGCCTGATTGGCATGTATCAATATCTTCCACTATTGTATACAGTATAACCTGGTGGCCTGATTGGCATGTATCAATATATTCCACTATTGTATACAGTATAACCTGGTGGCCTGATTGGCATGTATCAATATCTTCCACTATTGTATACAGTATAACTTGGTGGCCTGATTGGCATGTATCAATATATTCCACTATTGTATACATTATAACCTGGTGGCCTGATTGGCATGTATCAATATCTTCTAACCAACCATATTGACGTTAAAGAGACCACAAATGTAGAATAAGAAAGGAAATAAACATAATAGATAACTTCAAGTCATGGTATTGAAGGTGGACATTCCGTATACCAAGGATCGCAAAGTGCACCAATCCGCTGCACATATTATTTATTTATTTATTTTTGTGTAACACTTTTATTGCAAATACAATCTGGCGGGCGTATTGCCAGGCGGCAATTTCTTCCAGCCAACCAGACAAAAGTAAATTAAGTAAGTTACATGGTTGCATAAATCATTCAAATGACTATCCATCCCCACAAAATCCGTAAACACATACGTGAGCATATACCCACGAACCTCACAAAGACGGGCAATCACCCAAACATTATTCTTCATATAAAGTGAGATATCATCAATCAAAAGGAAAGGAAGGGATGGTGGAGAGGAAAGGAAAAGAAAAATCAGGAATGAATCACGTTATTTTACTGACTAGAAATTAAGAGTTTTTTCAATCGCTTCTTAAAGCATGCCAAGGACGGTGAAGTCTGATATCGGTTTGTTACTGATTCCAGAGTCTCACTACATGTATAATGAAGGACGACGTAAAAAAAAGGAGCGATGAACTGGAAAGGTCAATAAACAATTTCTGTTTGAGCGTAGCACTAATCCATGATTGGAAAGACACTGCAATTTTTCGGCGAGATAAGAGGGGGCAGTGGGACAGTTAAGGATATTATACAATAGAGACAGTATGTGAATTTGGTGTCTATTTCTAACATTCAACCAGTTAAATGCCTTCTGGTATGAAGTTATATGATCGTACTTTCGTAGGTTGAAAATAAATCTTAGGCACACATTTTGAAGAAGCTGTAATTTGTCCAGCTGTTCCTCTGTAATATCCAAGTAACAGACGTCTGCATAGTCCAGAATCGGAACAAATAAAAAATTGAAAATTTATAAAAAAAAACTTTCAACAACCTGCATGAAAAAATCTTTCCAGACTTCGAGCATTTTACCAGAGGACAAGAAGTCTTGACAAGCTGGTGAACATGGAGACAGCTAAGCGTGGTGAGCAGGTGGAGGGTATTCTATGAGATGGATGAACCAAATAAAGAAGTTAACAAGATCATCTTTAAGATTTGCACTAAACATGACCCGGGATTGGAAGGAATGGAAACAGATAGTGCACCAAGTTCGAGACATAGCAGAGTACAACATTCAGAATGCGAGGAAAATCTTCTCCCTGGCTCTATCCCAACTCACTGTCTGCGAAGACTGTTGGGGTCAGCTCTCCTCCTCTTCAGGTTGTATGCTCTTCTGTCCCGGACTATGTCCCCCAGGCCGTGCCTCTGCATCAGGTTATCTTTTTGCACCACCCATGAATTCTTTGGTCTTCCTCTGGTTGTTATTCGAGGAAGATTGCCTGGTTCACGATGTGATCCGGTGCTCTGCCGTCAACGTGCCCATACCATCTCAATCGACTCTCCTCCATCTTACTGTTGATGTCTGTAACACCTAGGCTTCCACGAATGCGTGAGCTTTTTATTTTGTATCTTAGGGACACACCAGCTGACCATCTTAGCATGCGCATTTCAGCAGTTTCTAGTTGCCTGGAGTAAGAGTTATACATCGTCCAGAATGGGAGGAAAATGAATACTTACAAAACAGATAAATAGAAAGTGTGAATATTTTTTATAAAAAGATAAGAAGTGGAAGAAAGAGAAAAGTGTGTTTAACGATATGTATGGAGTGTGGCTAATGTATTTGTATCTAGTATATGCGCATGACTGCATCTGTAATCGAAAATTATTGTCAGCCATCCTTTGGATAGAAGACGTCTATGTGCGCTTATATTGATTGTATGAAAACTGTTACACTTCAGCAAGCACACATTATTGACAGATTATACCCAAAGTTCCGATAGCAAGGAGATTAAGCTTATATGAAGATCGACAGGTTTCAGATCTGCCGCAGTCTTAGATAGCACTATTTTTAGACAGTTTTAGATAGCACTATTTTTGTGTTGCTCGACAAGATTAGACAGTTTTAGATAGCACTATTTTTGTGTTGCTCTTACATTAGACAGTTTTAGATAGCACTATTTTTGTACTGCTCGACAGGTTTCAGATCTGCCGCAGTCTTACATTAGACAGTTTTAGATAGCACTATTTTTGTGTTGCTCGACGAAGATCGACAGGTTTCAGATCTGCCGCAGTCTTACATTAGACAGTTTTAGATAACACTATTTTTGTGTTGCTCGACGAAGATCGACAGGCTTCAGATCTGCGGCAGTCTTACATTAGACAGTTTTAGATAGCACTATTTTTGTGTTGCTCGACGAAGATCGACAGGTTTCAGATCTGCCGCAGTCTTACATAAGACAGTTTTAGATAGCACTATTTTTGTGTTGCTTATTAACACTATAAGAATTTATGGTAATCAGTGTATAAGCTATTTAAAATACACATGTTAAGATGTAAAATTGTCAAAGATTAATACAAGTTTAGAATTGGATCAGCCAAAAATCGAATTTGGAACACTCGCTTGCTTAACGTTGGCGCTTACTATTTGAAAATCATGTTATCACATATATTATTTAAATTTAAGGCATTAACATTGTGGAGGTTTAAATACATTGTAATTTGATTTATCAAACCCTGTTCATTCCACTTTTTGTAACGGTATAACCCTACCGGTGTCAAGGCTTTTACCTCATCTTCAGGGGAGCACAAACAAGACTAAATTATGTTCGAACTAGTACCGATATACACGTTTCAACGGTTGGGGACTGAGGAGTAAGGGAGGTATGAGACGATTTCTGGGAGATTTTTGGGATATATGTGTTTACCAGAAGTTCGGCTTGATGTAACGGTACAACTCTACCGGTTTCAAGGCTTTCACCTCATCATCAGGGGAGCACTAACAAGACTGAATTCTGTTCGAACGGGTACCGAGATACACGTTTCTAACGGTAAACATTCGGGTTGAGGACTAGGGGTTGAGGGAAGGATGGGACAACCTCCGCGAGCAGATTCTTGGAATATACGTGTTTGCCAGATGTTCACCTCGATGCACTGACTTAAAAATTTCTATGGCCTCTAATCTGTCCAATTTATTTTCGTTACTACTGATCGAGGTGAACATCTAGCAAACACGTATATCCCAAGAATCTCTCCGCTGCTCACCGAGGTTGTCCCATCCCTCCATCAACCCCTAGTCTCCAACCCGAATGTTTACTGAAAGAAGCGTATATCTCGGTACCAGTTCGAATAGAATTCAGTTTTGTTTGTGCTCCCCTGGTGATGTGGTGAAAGCCTTAAAATCGGTAGGGTTATACCGTTACAAAAAGTTTGATAACACAAATTGGAAGTTATTACACTAGAATAAAGGATGTGGTTTGTAAACTAGATATATACAGTATACAAAAATCTACAACCTTTACGTTTGAGTATACATTTTGAGTTAGATTATAATTTGTTGCCAAAGAATACTTGAAAAGTTGTAATTTATGAAGTTCATACTTACCACACGAGTAGTCACGATGGCTTATATAAAGCTTCGAGAAACTACAATTTTTTAAGTAATAATACTAATGATTCAATATAAAGTCAGACCTGAAAGTAAAACCAATTCAGAAATGAACCAACAAGAAATCAAACCTGGGGCACATGCTTGCATAGCGCGAATGCTAACCGTTAAACTACAACCGCCGACAAAAATCAATGGCACTAATCTGATTAATTTCGTGATTTGAATTGCAAACACAATCCTGAATTACCTGTCCCGGGCTAACAATTCACTAATCCACTCTCACCCTTTGGTGCAGTTCACCCTCTCCCCCATCTGTAGTTGTGATAGTAATTGAACTTTTATCTGTATAAAAGATCTAACCTACAAAATATATTTTTTTATGTAAATAAACCATCAAGTCATATCCATTTTAGAATAGGTAAAGAGTGTGAGAAGGACACTTTATAAAGTTAATTACTTTAGGTTCAAATCTGGTTTTCGCTCACCCAATATACGAGTAAGGTAACATACTCGTATATTGGGTGCTAACATAAGTTGTGTCCGTTTTTTTCAAATTTAAAAATGAGCATCAAAAGTAAAACAAAATGGTAAATGTTATACGTCATTCGAAAGAAAATTTTCTGCTCTACAAGATATTGTGTTTGCTTTTACGTTACATATGTTATTTTATTTGATTACAAGCCTTCAAAATGGAATGGCAAGTAGACGAAAGTGAACATTTTCGACAACTTCTTCTGATCGCGTTCAATCGAGGGAATAAAGCTGCCAATGCTACTCGCGATATTTGCGAAGTGTACGGTGAAGATGATATGAATTAAAGGGCAGCTCGTCGATGGTTTTTGCGTTTCAAAGACGGTTTTTTCGACCTGAAAGACATGGAGCGTTCCGGACGACCAGTGGACTTCGATGAAGACCGCTTAAACCATATTATTCATGAAGATCCCATTCAAACATTTTTCATCACTGTTCTTTTTCCATCACCATTTTCAAACCACGGTAAAGGAACCTTTGCTTGTGGCCATGCGTAGCTCGATGACGCGCGAGCAAACCATCAGAAATTGTCGAACGTTGATTTTTGTTGTTTTCACTCAAAACATGTGGAACCCAAGCGCCGAACAGAAGGAGGTGTCGAAAATGATTACTTTCGTCTACTTGCCATTCCATTTTGAAGGCTTGTAATCAAATAAAATAATAAATGTTACGTAAAAGCAAGCCCAATATCTTGTAGAGCAGAAAATTATCTTTCGAATGACGTATAACATTTACCATTTTGTTTTACTTCTGGTGCTCATTTTTAATTTGGAAAAAAACGAACACAACTTATGTTAACACCTAATATTTAACGTATTTATGGTTAGTTGGAATAGATTGTCAAATGATAAAAACACAAACATTTTTTTATACAACTAAACCTACACACTGTATTCGTTTTAGAATACTTAAAAAATGATTATGAAGGGCAGAGAGCACTTAAGAACGTTAATTTCTTTTGGTTTCCGCCTAGTTGTTACTTGCGGTCTACTTAAAATTGTTCTAATTGTTTGGAAGAAATTACCACATGACAATAAATCCGCCAGGTTGTACACGTTTCACTCCGATACATCAATGACCTTTTCGGCCAAGTTGTCATGGCATCTATCTTTCTACTTAATAACAAAACATTAATTTCTATAAAAGCGCATTCATATAAAAACTCTAAAAATGCCTTTATTTGGGTCTTATATTTCATAAAGTTTCGACTTTAGAAGCAATTTTAAAGCCGTTACCTTCCTTTTTGAAGTCTACAAACACAAAAGAGAAATCTAAAATACATATATTCGATTACAGCACACACTTCAAAAACACAATTAATTTAACCAAATAAATTCGTTTGATTTGCCTCAGTTCATGAAAGACCCAAACAATTTCAGTATTTCACGCCTTGTAGAATAAAAGGCTACAGTTAACAAAATGATTTTGTTTTGAACAAAAGTAAATCATTTAAGGTTCTTAATACCACAATCAGGATGTGGACTGAAAATCATCTGACACGTCCTCCTATTTGAGGGGGTGTTTTTCGATTAGGATGGATAAGATGAACTCAAGCCGTTTGATAGATTCTCTCTCAAATGCATTTTCTTTTCCATTGCCTTAACATATTTGTGTAATTTCAGGATATATATTTTCATACTATTTTGCAATCAATAAATTATTATTTATAATTATTGTCATTTACTCGATTGACTCCGATGTTGGGAGTAGACCTCCGCTCTCCTATCATAGGAACATTGCTTACAGTTGCTCTTTGCAACTTTTCTGATATCGTTTGTAGGGTACCCACGTCCCTAAATATTGTTAACATGCAGGGTCAACGACCGATGAATCAACCTCTGGATATGTACAATTGTCACATACCAGAAACGTCAACACTGTTTACACGCAAATAATATTTACATCGCATTCCACGGTAGAAAGAGAACATATCACGCCGTCTCGCCGTTTCGACAATAAATATCCTACCCACTGTAGTATCCGCAGCGCTTCCGACCACCTCAGCACGCGCAGGAGTGAGATCGAGATATACCTCGGACGCATTCACGCGTCCCGTTCTGAAATTCTATATATACCTACTTATCGATGAATAAAGGCACTTGTTATTATTCACTTGACCATTCATCGCTGTTTACTATTTATCGATTATTCACTCTCACTTTTACCGCATTCCTGAATTGACGTATTTTATTTTGAATACAAACAAATCAAAATCATCACGACGTATCAAATTAAACATCCCGCAAAATTGATGACCCCGAACGAAAAGGAACACAGAATTCGACTAAAGCGAATATAGAGATGTCAACAACATCATTATCAGCACGTCCTACTAGGACACACGCTACACATTCAACCACCTTCCTAGAAATCTTCCCATACTTCTTTACCCAACCTGTGATCGTCACTCCAGCATTTTTTGGGTGCACTTATCAACGTCACATCTACGTTATGTCCTGCTCATGTCGACCACTGGGTGACAACCCTATCAATGACATCTACATTGTTATCTTCTGCCTAATGATTTTTGTCTGTTTGATCCTGCTGTTTAAGACCACATGACCTAGCTTTAATTTCACTATGTGTTGTAAGTTATGGTGCAGAGAATTCTAAAAAAAACTGGATAATATTGAATCCAATCACGCGTTTTACTTTGCAAGCGCACGCACATCGCATACATACATCACAATAATCAGTTAAAACTCATATCACGTGTTTTTTTAAATTTAAACCCCTTATCATGGCATTGTAACACAGGTGTTACACTAATTTAGTTTTTTTTTTTTAAACCAAAAACTCTAACGTAATTTCAAATATAGCAACACATTTAAATACTATACATGCACTATTGTGTGCAGTGGTATCATCTGGTGATAAATATTGACAACGCTACAAGCTTTCAAACGACATCGGGTCAACATGTCT
Source organism: Odontocerum albicorne (assembly GCA_949825065.1). Lineage (NCBI taxonomy): Eukaryota > Metazoa > Arthropoda > Insecta > Trichoptera > Odontoceridae > Odontocerum > Odontocerum albicorne. Next base: position 2,080,931 of record OX463858.1, read on the forward strand.
CGACAGCGTGGGCGAGTTTTGAAAATTAGGGTAAGTAATATTTAAATATCTTGTAAATTTCACTACATGTAGAGAAAAAACTATTCAAACCATTTTATTTGTTGATAATACAGTTTATAGAATCATTTTATAGCGCTTTTTGTGTTTTATGAACCTTGATATTTTGGCAATGTAACGTGGGTGTTACATATAAAAAAAACTATAAGGAAAAGTTGGGATTTTTTCCCCTCAATTTTCCTTCATAACTTACCATATAACAAGGAATCACCAAAGAAAAACGTTAATATTTGGATAAATTGAACTTTGCCAAGATAAGGGTTAAAATATAAAATAACTATCGTCAAGCGCTCCACTCCGGCAGCACGCGCATACCGTATGCAAACGTCACATTAACCAGTTAATATCACATTTTTTCATTTAATGCATCAAATATCTAACACACGCATATTGCGCGCATATATCACAGTGAATAGTAAATATCTCAGGTCTTTCATTTGGTACATCAAATATCTAACAACACGCGTTCCATTCCGCCGGTGCAGGCACGTCGTGTACAAACATCACATTAAACACTAAATATCACATATTTGTCATTTGATACATCAAAAATCTATCAAACATCAGGTAAAATAAATCGGATTTTATTTGCAATACACCTTAGTACTATTACGCTACGCCACTGGTGTAGGTTTTGTACTAGGAACCGAATCACGGGCGATTGTCAAAATGCGGTTTCGCCCGAAATTCCATTGGCGGTACACAAAAAGCAAATTGGATTTTGCACATTGTTTCGCAGATCGTGATTAAATTTTACATTTTCGAATAAGCGACTCGTAAAGTTTTCGAAATACCAATTAAATTCTCCACGTTTGATAAACCGGGCGACTAGAATTTTCGTATGTTTTGTTTGTGCCGTTTCACTATCGACGTCTGCATATGGATGTAAATAATTCTAAAAGGTCTTAGATAAAATGTTACAGAAAACAGTGAAATTCTATATTAAAAAAATGTACATAGGGGGTCTTTCAAATTGAGCGGTTTTTTAATTCTATTTTTTTTAATTCTTGAATAAAACACACAATTTACTTTGATTTAAAAAAAAACTTTTTATTGGTCATTGAAGTATAATGTATGGCATTTAAACACAAAAAACAATATCCGCCAAATGTCTAACTCTTGCAGTTCTACAGATGTCCACTCTTTTGTCAAAATTTTTGATGACATTTTGGCATAATTGCGGTTCTGACTCACAAATAACGCGATTAATTTCGTCCTTCAGTTCAGGAATTGATTGGGGGTCATTTTTATAGACCTGGCTTTTCACGTAACTTCAGACAAAATAGTCCAACGGTGTCAGATCACATGATCTTGGTGGCCAATCAAGATCACCGTTTCCGGAGATTACAATACATCAAATAATTCAACAAATTAAACGCGTTGTTGTATTGTATACGACTCCATTTTTATAAATTTCATACATTACACTTCTCAAATGTCACAAGACCCAGGCCAGTTTGCGACGCCATCTTTGTTTTATCCAAGAATTAAAAAAAACGTTCAATGTGAAAGACCCTATAGTTGAAAATTGAAAACTGATTTCATTTTGTCAAAATATAATAGTATGTTAAACAAATGAATGGTTGAAGTAAAATAGGCACTAAGTACCAAAAAAAACTAATTATGCAGTTTCGTTCTATATGACATAGAATGAAACTGCATACTTAGTTTTTTTTTTTTGGTACTTAGTGCCTATTTTACTTCAACCATTCAAATGTTGATTTTATTATATTTTATTAGAAGAAAGTTTAACATTTTTTTTAAATATTTTTCAGAAAATTTTAAAAACAGTTGTAATAATAAAATGATAATTAACACATCGATCAATAAGTCCCGGGACTATCTACTAAAACAACACTTGTTTGCCAAAATTCTTCTTTATTCATCAACATAGTCTCCTTCAAGAGCAATACATTCATTCCAACGCTTTCCTAATTTTTCTATGCCAGCCATGTAAAACGATTTATCTTTGGTTTCAAAATAGGCGTTAGTTTCGGCAATCACTTCTTCATTGGAGCCAAATCTCTTTTCCATGAGCATCTTTTTGAAGTCTGCGAACAGCCAATAGTCGCTGGGGGGCAAATCTGAAGAATACGGTGGGTGCGGAAGTAATTCGAAGTTCAACTCATGCAATTTGATCATCGTTACCATTAACTTGTGACACGGTGCATTGTGATACATTATCACCATATGTATTCTCAGTGCACGTATTTTTACAGCATTTATTCTGTTTCTTAAGTTTTTTCCACCCACGTTTCACTTCCATACATAAAAGTTGGTACTATTTATATAGATTTTTATATTGTCCTGTTCCAATATTGGAAGATCAACAAAGGTTTCTTTGTAGTTCGTTTCCCTTGATAAGTTTTCTGTGGATTTCTTACCAAACGGTGTGCATCGGATCCAGTACAGTGGTATGGCCAGTGAGTTTGCTGGTGTGCAACGACTTATTTACTTAAAAAAAACAACAAACTTCATGGCATTGCTTCGCTTTGGAATGACGAGGATATCCTCGACTACACGTACCAACAACGACAACGATTGTACTATATATATTTTTAATTAGCGAACAAATAAACAGAATAATTCATATATAACCAAAATTGATCAAAAAAAATATTATCAAACACATTTAAGCCGATGAAATAATCATATTTCGTTTTTTAATGCCGACTTAATTAAACATCCCACTTCCGTTCGCTTTTAAATTTATAATAATGAAAGCCTCCTCCCATATCTAGGCTGCCGGCAGGGAACAGAGAACATCTTAATTTAATTAAATATCATACGATGATTCAATTAAAACAATGCCATTGTGCGTTGTTATTGGGCGAAATGAATCGTAAAATATCCTGGCATTGGGAATCAAATACGCGGAGGCCCGCACACCACTTGCTAACTTCAGAAATATTTTTTTTAATGTTTTAATCGAATCAACAGTCGTAAGACCTTAAATTCAACAACAAAAGAAAATAACAAAGCAAACGAAGTATATTCATATGACATCATTAAGTTGAATTAATTGAACAACCCGACCAATCATAACGATTAATTCGTGGGCATATCAATGAAAATCTTCTCTAGAGACCCATATTTGCACACGTCACCCATATCTCTAACACTAGATTCAGAAATATGGGTAGCATGTGCAGTATCAGGAAACACTTACAGAAAATCATCTCTAGAGACCCATATCTACATACGCCACACATATGCCTAACACTAGAGTCAGAAATGTGAGTGGCGAGTGCGGTATCAGGAAACACTTACAGAAAATCATCTCTAAAGACCCATATCTGCACACGCCACCCATATATCTAACACTAGTCAGAGATATGAGTGGCGTATGACGTATCAGGAAACACAGAAAATCGTCTCTAGAGACTCATATCTGCACACGCCACCCATATATCTAACACTAGAGTCAAATATATGAGTGGCGTATGCAGTATCAGGAAACATTTACAGAAAATCGTCTCTAGAGACCCGTATCTGCACACGCCACCCATATATCTAACACCAGAGTCAGAGATATGGATGGCGTATGCAGTATTTAATCAATATTTATGATTGTGTATGAACACTTTGCTGGTAAGACGCTTGTCTGCCGACCCGGAGGTTGTGGGAACGCCGGAACCCAGATTTTTTTAAAAAGGGGTTTGAATCTGGTTTCCACTTATGGTAATTTAAACATATTTCTAGTTGGTTGGAAAAGATTGCGACGTAGCAATAAGCCCACCAGGTTACATTGTAAACAATGAAAATTGTAAGTAGTTACTAGCACGTATCGGAAGATATACATATGAGACATAACTGTATTGCTTAATACAAAACATCGCAAAAATTCCTATCTCACGTAACTCACCAAATAACACACATTGTACATTCAAATAATAAATTACAGTAAATAAACAGTTTATACAATAAAATATAAACTAATGAAAAAATAACAAACATATACTCGTATAACATATTGAAGAGAAAAATAGCAAACAAATATAACACTTTTAAGAGAAAAATAGCAAACCAATATAACGCATTCAAGAGAAAAATAGCAAACAAATATAACGTATTCAAGAGAAAAATTGCCAACAAATATAACGCATTCAAGAGAAAAATAGCAAAGAAATATAACGCATTCAAGATAAAAATAGCAAACAAATATAACGCATTCAAGATAAAAATAGCAAACAAATATAACGCATTTAAGAGAAAAATAGCAAAGAAATATAACGCATTCAAGATAAAAATAGCAAACAAATATAACGCATTTAAGATAAAAATAGCAAACCATTATAACACATTTAAGAGAAAAATTGCTAACAAATGTAACACATTTAAGAGAAAACTAGCAAACAAATATAATGCATTCAAGAGAAAAAAAGCAAACAAATATAACGCATTCAAGCGAAAAATAGCAAACAAATATAACGCATTCAAGAGTAAAATATAACGCAAACAAATATAACGCATTCAAGAGAAAAATAGCAAACAAATATAATACATTTAAGAGAAAAATAGCAAAACAAATATGACGCATTCAAAAGAAAAATGGAAAACAAATATAACGCATTCAATAGAAAAATAGGAAACAAATATAACGCATTCAAGAGAAAAATAGCAAACAAATATAATAATTTAAGAGAAAAATAGCAAAACAAATATGACGCATTTAAGAGAAAAATAGCAAACAAATATAACGCATTCAAAAGAAAAATAGCAAACAAATATAACGCATTCAAGAGAATCAATAGAACACATTTAAGAAAAAAATAGCAAACAAATATAACACATTTAAGAGAAAAATAGCAAACAAATATAACGCATTCAAGAGAAAAATAGCAAACAAATATAACATATTCGAGAGAAAAGTCTCCAAAAAATCGGGTTCAAACACAATACGGAATTAATAAATCAGGGATGAATATGAACTTAAGGCTGATGTGATGAGTAAGATGAAGAAGATCACGCTGAGATGGTTTGGGCATGTTGAATGAATGAATAAATAAAGAGTTACAAAACAAATACCGAGTTACAAAACAAATATGTAAGGGGAAGACGTGGTAGAGGAAAACCTAGAAAAATATGGTTGAATAAAGTGAATGATATTGTGAAACAAATTTTTCATATTGTATTCTTCAAAATATCCGGATATGTGTTTCAGACGTATTAAAGAGCGTGGCTGGGAGACAATATATTGTTTTGGCAACAGTATAAAAGCCTTCGGGCTTAAAACCTCTGTAGTAAGCACGGAACTCTCGGTTCGTCATTTTACCTGTTACTAATGCTCGACTCGTGCAAGTACTCGTATTTTTACCAAAATAACTATTTTACCAGATCAACACATTTTTTCATAAGCACCTTTGGGAATCGAACCCAAAATCCTCGGATTTACGTCAAAAATGTTACCACTAGGCTACGAAAGTTGTCGAAAAGAAGCGATTGAAATCTTTCGATCTGTATGTGAAAGTAATTGAAATGTTTCGATCTGTATCCGGAGGTTGCGGGTTCGATCCCCGCTGAACCCAGATTTTTTTAAATAATATTCCAGTCTGGTTAACACTTAGGGCCTATAAAAACATATTTCTGGTTGGTTTGAAGAGATTGCCACATGGCAATAAACTCAACAGGTAAAAAAAAGTATAAAGATGTGGAACAAGGGAGAAATGTGTTTAGAGATAGAAGGTTCTGGCACTCTATCATCTCTGCCTGCCCCAGCAAGGAGCAGAGTTATGTTATTAAATGTATGTTTTTAAAACTATATTGAAATTTAATACAATAGTAACTTAGGCACATATGACACAATGAAACTATGGAAATTCAATGTAATAGTAACTTTTACACACACGACACAATGAAACTATGGAAATTTAATATAATAGTAACTTAGACACAATGAAACTATGAAAATTTAATATAATAGTAACTTTGACACATACGACATGATGAAACTATGGAAATTTAATATAATAGTAACTTAGACACAATGAAACTATGGAAATTTTATATAATAGTAACTTAGACACATACGACATGATAAAACTATGGAAATTTAATATAATAGTAACTTAGAAACATACGACACAATGAAACTATGGAAATTTATTATAACAGTAACTTGGACGCATACGATATGATGAAACTATGGAAATTTAATATAATAGTAACTTAGACACAATGAAACTATGGAAATTTAATATAATAGTAACTTAGACACATACGACATGATGAAACTATGGAAATTTAATATAATAGTAACTTAGAAACATACGAAACAATGAAACTATGGAAATTTATTATAACAGTAACTTGGACGCATACAACACAATGAAACTAAGGAAATTTAATATAACAGTAACTAAGACAAATACGACACAATGAAACTACGGAAGTTTATGTTTAGCACAACTTAATAAATATTCCGGACAATAAATTCAACGAGGCTTTAAAAAGGCTTTTTAAGAAATCATCGCTCCCAGTTAGCTATAGAAAGCATTACAATACTTCTTGGTTCTCGGCACCCCCTACCAAAGTACTCATAAAGATATTATTTTCCTTTTATATGCGTGTTTTATTAGATTTATATCCCCATTCCGTGAAGGTTAAATGTCCGTAAGAGATAATTTATCTCTCCTATTAGAGTGAATTATATTTGCCGACTATCTCTTCTGCTTCTTATTATCTTTATTTTATTTCTGCTGTTAACTCCTTTGAAATAACCATTAAATAATCATTTTCAATAATATAAAAGTATGAACAATCATTTACAGTTAGGTTTAACGTTTAACGTGAACACTTGTTTTTTTTTCTTAAAAATATAAAGTTTCTAATATATTGGCCACAGTCGAGACCTTTCTATCCTTACACTCGAATGGTTTGTTAATCCGTCAATAAAAATAGTAGTCAATAGTAATCCCGAACAACAGGAGTCTTGTGTGACCCAAAAATGCCTATAAAATTGAAAGAAAAGGTATGCCAGACTATCGTTATACCCGCAATTATGCATGGCTTAGAATGCTAGAGTATGTACAGCTCCTACTCTAGGCAACTTGAAACAGCATAAATGCGAATGCATAGGTGGTCGACAGGAGTATCACTAAAAGATAAAATTAAGAACTCACGCATTCGTGGTAGCCTGGGGGTCACTGATATAAATAGTAAGCGGGAAGAGCGACAGCTGAGATGGTACGGGCACATAAGACGGAGACCACCAGACCATACTGTAAATCAGGCAATGTCTGTGGGTTTTCCTCGACAGCCGTCCAGAGGAAGATCAAAGAACTCCTGGATGGCTCAATGCTCCAAAATCCTGCAGAGAAACGGCCTAGATGAAAGCGACACCCAGAACTGAAGAATATACAGCCTGAGAACGAGAAGAGCCGACCCCAACAGCCTATCTAGGCGATGAGTTGGGACAGGGCCAGGAAGAAGAAGAAGAAGTAATTCCGATATACGGCTCGCTTCAGGAAAGTCCGTTATCTAAACTAAAGTGATATGAACTGTTATTCAGTAAAATATGTTTTTCGTTTGAAACCCATGCTAAACGCTTTCAGATAACATATGATTTTTTTCACTTGGTTTTTAGATATTTTAGATTTCTACTGGCAATTGAATGTTAACCCGTAGCTAAACTTTACTCGCAGCTGCAAATACAATAAATTAATCTATCTAAAGAACCAGTATTCCTCTAAAGAGTCAAATAGTTCTCACAAAGTACAGTTACCCACGAAGCATTCAGAGGGAGAGAGAGAACGGCTTAATTAACACAAGATAGCTGTAAGAATGAGTTCTGGAATTGGCGAGGGAAGTTCTCTCAGACTCCCTGGGGTATATTGGCACAGGGGTTGAACTGTTCAGAACGAGCCACCCACAAGAAGTATATGCATACTTCCCATCTCAGAAAGTCTACCCCCATATCAGAAGGTGAACCCCCTAACTGAGAAGGTTTTACCCTATCTGAAAAGATAACAGCAGCGTAAACTTTTATAAATTTCTAACGCTCTTACCAAGCCACATTCGCGCTTGCCTTCGTCGAGTTTCATTTTCCACTAACTCCGCGGTGTAGGTACTTGGTAGGTGGCGTGTCTGTCAACTAGAGGTCTGAGGTTCAAATCCTAATATTTCCAAAAAGAAAGTTCGTAGTTTTGATTAAATATTTCTTCGTATCAGAGAATGGATCCGTATTTTTTAATTATTGTTACCGTCGCACGCGGTCGTATACACAACAATATCTTGCAGACAAAACTCAAGTAAAGCGATACTCCACTTCAATCTGCTGTATTGTACTGCACTTGACTGTACTGGACTGACCGTACCATACTTTACTGTTTTAAACTGTACTTAACTTGACTGTACCGTACCATACTTTACTGTTTTAAACTGTATTTAACTTGGCTGTACCGTACCATACTTAACTGTTTTAAACTGTACTTAACTTGACTGTACCGTATTATATTATATTGTGCCATTCAATAACGGTGAACTCAATCGTAGCACACTGTACTTTACAGTACCGTTCCATAATATCCAGTAATAAGTGCTCAACCGTAGCACACCGTACTTTACAGTACCGTTCCATAATATACAGCAATAAGTAGTGGTGGACTCAACCGTAGCATACTGTATTTTACAGTACCATTCCATAATATCCAGTACCACACATAGTGTTGAATTAAACTGTCATGTACAACACAGTTCTGCATTGGACTGGACAACACTGTCTCTTATAATCTCACACCGTAATATAAAGTACCGCACCATACCAAAACGCTCCATACTACACTGTGATGTATTATACTGCAGTGAGCTGTATCATGAGTAGACTGCACCGACAAGAACTGTTCTCAATAACATACGCAAGAACGGGCCTTCCAGTCGCTATGCCTGTTGGAAGGGTCTTAACTCTTTTGAACGGGACTGCTTCGAATATTGACATATTTCATATCACATTACCAAAAGCAAAAGAAAAATTTCTTCTTAGATTGAGCGCGTTAGAAAGCACTTATCAACATATTTAAGTGACTTTGAATATATGTGTATGTATGTGTGTATATATGTATGCATATAACATACATACATATTATTTTTTTTTATTAAATTTTTTTTAATGTTAACATTTTTTATATATTTTCAATGAAATTGGGCTAAGCCTGTATTGAGAAAATAAATAAATCAAAATACCGTGGTAAGCCTTCCTGTTCTGAACATATTGTCATTTTCTTTACTATACTATACTGTACTTTACCGTTACGTGCTGCACCGTACCAATCTACTCTACACTGCACTATACTGTACTATACCATACTGTACTTTACCGTTACGTACCATACCAATCCACTCTACACTGCACTGTACTGTACTATACCATAATGTACTTTACCTTAACGTACCGCTCCATATCAAACCGCTCTACACTTTACTGTACTGTACTATTCTGCACTATACTATACCATACTGTACTTTATCTTAACGTACCGCACCGTCTCACAGTTCTATACCGCACTAACCGTATCATTCTAAACCATATTAAACCCTCCAGTTTTTAAATGCATTGTCCTTATCTCTACTACACCGTACTTTATTTTACCTTAATCTACCGTTAAGATAAAAAAAGGCTTAGTCACTTGGTAACATTTCAACATATCCAAATTAGCGGCCCGTACATATTAAGAGCGTTGCTAAAATACAACATTGTCTTAGACTCCATTAATCAAACCTGTGGACCTAGAACTTCTGAAGCAGTCACGGAACTCACAATTCATCATCAGACATGTTTTTGACTTACTGCCCCGTAGTGACGATACAACACACGCACATCTAGCGTGTTTGAGTATTGTTACTGTTTTACCATACAAGTAATTTTTTTTTAGTTCCATCGCGAATCGAACCAGAAACCACCGCAATGAAGTCTTAAGCTACGGTTTCCTAAGAAAGCGTGTTCGTTATATAGCGCACGTAACATGACGTGATGCTGGCGCGCCGCCAGACGGCAGAAATTAGAACCCTTTGGCAGAAATTAGAACCCCTGGGCTTTTCTATAGTCTTTGCTCTTCACATTGTATAAAGCTTCACTATTTATTACAAAATCAATCAATATTTCGTCATTTTAGCTGGTCCAAATTAAATTACGTTTGCGTCGCATCCGCCTGGCGCGCCGCCAGACGGCAGAAGTGAGAACCCACAACTGTCAGTTGGAAACTTCAAATCTGATTCCACATATTTTGTTTCAACTGGGCTTTTCTATAGTCTTTGCTCTTCACATTATATAAAACTTCATTATTTCTTACAAAATCAATCATTATTTCGTCATTTTTGCTGGTCCAAATTACGTTTGCTCTCATTTTTTATTTTAAAACGGTGTCCGCTACACGGGAAAAATCGTTCCACGACTGTTTGCTCCGCTATTACGGCCGTCATGCAAATGGCAGCATTGCTATTTGACATCACACTCACAACCAACGCTCTCTAGGAAACCACGCCATTGGTTTGCATAGACAATGTTTTGTTACGTGCGCTATATAACGACACAACCAACGCTCTCTAGGAAACCACGCCATATGGTTTGCATATACAATGTTTTGTTACGTGCGCTATACAACGACACCACTTTCTCAGGAAACCAAAGCTTTACCGACTAGGCCACGGTGGTCATAAATGGATAGCACCGTACTAAACCCCTCAAAATCTTTTTTCCACTATGAAATATGTGTTCCACTGTTACGTACTCGTACATTAACTAATTTGGTAATATTTTGTAATTTAAATATGTGTATAGTTACAATTAATTGAAATATACATTATTAATAAATATTTAATATATTTGAACTATTTATTTTTTACTTATAACAACTACTTTGTTACATTTTGACGTTAGTTCTAGATAAACTTTTGTAATTTTGTCAATAATTTTACATATTTGAATTAACGTGTCATGTGTGAATTTGCTTCTTTGTTATATATAAGACACTGTTGTTTCGCGAATTAATGAAATTAACACCGTGCTAGATAATTTATTGCACTTTACTGTAGAATGACTTACTTCTTTTTCTTCTTCCCAGTGTCATGTCAGGTCCCCCCAACGTTGAATATCAGAGAGTAGGCATCTTTGTCCCCGGCAGCCCGAAAAAGATCCCCGACGCTCCTTATACCAGTCCAATCACGTTTATTGCGGAGCCAGGAGATTTGTCTCCTGCCAACACCTCTTCGACCCTCTATTTTGCCTTGGATGATCAGGTGCAGTAATTTGTACTATTCTCCTCTAAGTGCACAACACAAATAGGACACCTTTCGGATTTTAATATAAGTTAGCAACTCTCTATCAGCTTTGGCTCTTTAAAGAACCCTTGTGTTGCTGACCATATCCATCCAGGGTCCGTAGCATTCTGCGGTGCATCCACATTTCGAATGCTTCCAGTCGGTTCATACTACCAACTTTGAGGGTCCATGATTCCACTCCATGCAATAACACTGACCAAACGTAGCATTTCACTTACCGTTGTCGAAGTTTCAAGTTTAGATTATCATCGCAGAATACGCTTCTCATTTTATTAAAAGCCGCACGAGACGATTCAATTCTGCACTTGACTTACAGTATTGTGTAATCTTGTTCTGAACTGTATTTTTTTACTGTACTGTTCCAAACTGTACTTGACTGTATTTTATCATAATATACTGCACTGAACTTTATGAGAAATGCTATATTACAACAAAATCGGGTTCGGAGGGATTTCGATCACTTAACATTATTAGAAAAATGATATAAATTAACGTTTCAATACAAAATGAATGGATATAACAATATTTCAACCCCTGTATACTGAGGTATGTAGCACACGTGCCAGGCACACTAATCGCTCTGTTAGCGGCTTGTTTGCCCTGTTAGAGTGCGGCGCACACGTGGGACGTGACACGTTATACGTGACATGTGTAGGGTTCAAATTTATACCGCGAATAAAATTCCTGAAATAACGTCGTGAAAGGGCGCATTATGATAAGTAATTTAAAGCAAGTTATCGAATAGAAAACATTATCAAGATTTGCTAAATTATGGTTTACAACAACGTATTAAGCCAATGTTGATTATATTTTATAACGTATTCAACACGAGTATGACCTTGCAAGTGTATTACTATGACGAAATATCTTCCAACTAACCTATAAGATATTAAAAAGGTCTACAGTGGAAACTACGACAAAATTACGGCATATTTTAAAAAGGGTAAAAAAACTCATCATTTCAAGTCAGTAATATAACGTGTTTTATACCTGATTTTTCTTTCCTCACCACCATTTCTTCCTTTTCTTTTATTTATATCTCGATATTAGTTTATACTATGTAAATTGTTTATAAATTTTGTTAAGGTGAATAATTATTTAAATATATTTCTGAAACCATTTAACTTACTTTATTAACTTTTGTCTGGTTGGTTAAAAGACATCGCCACCTGGCAATAAGCCCGCCAAATTAATTTACAATGAACTGTTAAATAAGGTGAAAACGGGCTAGAGACCACTGAGTTTGATAACCCAAGATAAAAAGAACTTCCTGCTAGTCTAGATGAACTAGTGGTTACATTCTTGATTTCTACTCGAAGATTTCGGGTTCGATTCCCGATTATATCTTTAGCGGAATGCTTCTTGTCTGAAGAGATGATGATAGTAGTTGTTGGTAAATAAATAAAATACGTCAATTAGCAATACGGAAGGAGAGAGTGAATGAATTAATGTTTTATTTATCGGTAAGTGGGTATTTATACATTTCAGAATGGGCGCGGGAGTGCGCCCGCGATATATTTTTATCTCGCTTCTGTGCGTGCCGAAATGGTCGATTGCAGTATTGCAGACATCGCAAATAGTATTGTGGGTAGACAATTTGTTTGCGGGATCGGCGAGACAGCGTGATGCGTTCTCTTTCTACTGTGGAATGTATCGTAAATAGTATTGTGGGTAAACAATTTGTTTACAAAAACGGCGAGATGTCCGGCCGCGTCAATGTTTTGGTATGTGACCTTTGGACATATCCAAAGGTCGTTTCGTCGGTCGTTGACCGTCAGTGTTGACAATATTCAGCGACGACCGTGGTTCCCACATATCTATAAAAAAAAAGGGTGCCAGTCTTATTGAAGAGGTAACTATTGTATACGTTTGGTAACTATTGTATACTAACACGCGCCGAGTGGTAGAGTTACCAACATGTTCAATGAAGAACCGCGAAACCCGTACGTACTCTAGAGGCTCTAAACCCGAAGGCTCGCTTATTGGGGCCGAATACGGCATTGTCTCCCTGCTGCACCCTTCAACATGTCTTAAACACTACTTTGGAGAAAAAAATTAACAAACTAAATATTCTGTTTCAAACTTTACTTTGAAATCCTTTCTTTTGGGCGTTTTGTGAGTTACAAATTCAGTTTTGTGAGTTACAAATTCAGTTTTGTTAGTTACAAATTCAGTATTATGATCAAATTACATTTTCTCATCCAAAATAATCCCCAAATATTTTATACTACCCCCTTCTTCTAAAACTTCATAGTTTATTATCAATTTCCTCAACCCTTTGATTCGCCTTCCCACTATCAAACTCTTACATTTCCCTTTCGAAACAATTTAATTTATTTATTCAAAGACAAAGAGCAATCAAAGTTAAATTATCGAAATTAATAATTGATGATTGATGTAAAGTAACACGCTACAAGTAGAACCTTTTCTTCAAAAAGTAGATGTAAAAAGCGTCTTGATCACATTTATTAATTTATTTATATACAATATATCTTCAGCACCAACTGCGAGAATTGGCAGAGGTCAGTAAAGAAGTTGGTTTAAAAATGAATATATCGAAAACCAAATATATGATGAACAGTTTTGTTACCCCAAAACCAATAAACGTAGATGGAAAGCCGCTAGAACTTGTCCAGGAATATGTGTATCTGGGCCAACTTATTTCCTTTGTAGGTGGCATATCGGAGGAAATAGCACGAAGGACAAAACTGGCGTGGAGCTCATTTGGACGTTTAAACAACATCTTCAAAAGTAATCTCCCAATATTCTTGAAGCGAAGGGTATACAACCAGTGTATTCTCTCAGTACTTACGTATGGCTGCGAGACATGGACGCTCACAGTAAAGAACACACAAAAGCTCCAGACCGCACAAAGATGCATAGAGAGATTCATGTTGGGATATACTAAAAGAGACCGTAAACGAAACACCTGGATTCGCAATATAACAAAGGTAGAAGACGTTATAAAGATGTGCGAAAGAATGAAGGGGCAATGGGCAGGACACGTTGCCAGAATGTCAAGACTCCCGATGGACATCCGAAATACATAATCAAATGGTACCCAAGAGGCATAAAGAGGCCTAGAAGAAGATCGAAGGTACGCTGGATAGATGAAATCAGGAAGCATGGCAGCATCACATGGGATCAACGAGCAAAAAACTGAACTATTTGGAGTCAACTTGGGGAGACCTTCATCCAGCAGTGGATCGTCTCTGGTTAACAATGATACAATATATCTTATAACAATAAAAATAATGTTAAAAACCAGTAGTGATTGCTTCGTACACTCAAAGGAATAGAATAAAATGTATGACAATTACAAAGAAACAGACGTGTGCTACCGTATAAAACTATATGTAACCAATACAATACGAGTTTGTCCAAAGACGGACAGCTCGCATTGCATCAAACCAGTGTCACTCTTGACAACAGTGTGTTAGGTAGAGCTGAGCACAAAAATTTGAAAACAAATATATATAAAATACGGAATTGGAGACAGTTGTAACTCCATTTATTCATTATTTTTTTCAGGTCTTTTGCACATACTATACCAGGTTTCTCTAATTCGTACAAGGAACAAACATTAACAGTAAAAAAAACTATATAAAACAGTTTCACACTTTAAGACGTTTAAAACCTCTTGAAAAATGTGTACGTTACACTAAAAAAACTATAACAAAATGTAGCCCGTTATATAATACATTTTTTTAAATTTCATTATTTCAAGTACAACACTAAATTCAAGAGATTTCTCCTGAAGGAGCTGGGCGACACGCCGTTTATGGCCGTGTGACAATTCCTTCCAACTAACAGAAATATGTTTATGCAAGCCTTAAATTAAAACTAGACTAGAATATTTCATTAAAAAAAATAGAGGCCAACGGGAATGAAATAAGCAATTCCCTGATTGGACGACAGGCATCCTGTCAACTTATCCACGCAGGTTGTGTTCTGTTACGAGGGTGGTCCCAGAAGTACCCGACCTAACGTATGGATGGCAGTTGTTGCTTTAAAAAAATACTATGGTAGAAAGTACTAAACTTATAAAGCTTAAGTTTCAAGTTTTAAGACGCTACGTTGTTTAGTATTTGTTTGGCAGCCATCAATAGTGAACGCTCTCGGTGAATTTGTAAACATGAAAAAAATTGGTCATCGTTATGTGATACAATACTTTCATTTGAAAGGTCTAAGTCCAACCAATATCAAAGCCGAGCTAGATTCTACTCTGGGGGAGTCTGCTCCTTCGTTTACAACAGTAAAATATTGGGTGGCAGAGTTTAAACGAGGCCGTACGAGCTGCCAAGACGAACATCGCAGTGGTCAACCAAATGAGGTGACCACGCCAGAAATGGTAAAGAAAATCCACAAAATGGTATTGGATGACCGTCGATTAAAAGTGCGTGGCGCGGTGGCCAAAATCAATGAATTAAAGTTCGAATTGCTTCCTCTCGCACTCTATTCGCCAGATTTAGCCCACTCGGATTATTTTCTTTATCCAAACTTGAAAAAATGGCTCGGTGGTAAAAGATTTGCCAACAATGAAGAGGTGGAATCTGCGGTTGATGGCTATTTTGAGGCGCTCGACGGTTCTCACTATAAACAGGGTATCGAAGCTATTGAACATCGCTGGGAAAAGTGTGTCGAGCTGAACTATGTTGAGAAATAAAAATATTTTTTCTCATTTTTTTTGTGTTTTCTTTGTTAGGTCGGGTACTTTTGTGACTAACCTCGTAATTATAAAAAAAATATAAAAAAAATAATTTTGCATGAAATAATTCGTCAGAAATCAATCATTCAGGGGCGGGCTTGGGCAAACGACTGGTGCAGGTTAATTAATTCCGTAAAAAATATTCACAAATTTGCAAGTCAATTTATTCTGAGTACTGAGCTTTAGTAAACATCAGAGATTTGTAATTTTTCAAGGACGCTGATTTAAATTTTCGCACGATTTTGCATAAATATTCTAAAAATCAAGTCTTAGTGACACAAATTTAAATCATGATTCTCATCGCTTCAAATAAAATCATTTTAAGCATTTTAAAATACTGCTAAATTTCCCTAAATCTTCTTCATCGGGGACTCAATGCTGCGTGTCGTCGTGCAACGTTTCGAACTCAGCGCACTACCTGTCTTCATACCTCCCGCTCCCGGGTCATGCTGAATGCGAAGCTTAAAGAGGATTCCATCTCATATGACACCGTCCTATTATTTGCCATCCATCAACTGTCCTCGCGATCACCCGCTTCTCATTTGTTATATTGCTTGTTCATTTGTTCACCAGCTTGTTGATTTGTTATAGTTTCAATAGATGAATTGGTGTAATGTCGAACGATACATTTAACCGCCATGTGACGAATTAGATGAATGTATATGCAATAAGGACCCAACCCTTTGTTATATTGCTTGTTCATTTGTCACCAGCTTGTTCATTTGTTATAGTTTCAATAGATGAATTGGTTTAATGTCGAACGATACATTAAGCCTACATGTGAATTAGATGAATGTATATGCAATAATGACCCAACCCACGAAAATACATCATCTATTAATTTTAAATATCGACCAATCATACATTTATCTTGTATGTACATGTTTTCGAAAGCTTTTTGTACATGTTATCGAAAGCTTTTTGTAAATTTTATGGAAAGGTTGTCTAAAGATTTTTTCATGTGTTATCGAATTTTTTTTGTATATGTTATCGAAAGCTTTTTGTACATGTTATCAAAAGCTTTTAGTACGTGTTATCGAAAGCTTTTTGTACATGTTATTAAAAGCTATTTGTACGTGTTATCGAAAGCTTTTTGTACACGTTATCTAAAAAAATGTATGTGGTATCGAAATATTTTTGTTCATGTTATAGATAACTTTGTGTACATGTTATCGAAAGCTTTTTCTACTTGTTAACGAAAGCTTTTTAACATGTTAACGAAAGCTTTTTAACGTGTTGTCGAAAGCTTTTTGTACATGTTATCGACAGTCTTTCGATAACCTCCAATTCTTGCATGATAAGAGACGTTGGCGTGATTTGTTGACCATGAGATACGGAGCGTCCGAGTCTAACATCACATCTCGAAAAAATCACATGCATAGATATTCTAAATCAAATTAAAATGTACTTGTGAACAATTTATAGATTACATAAATTTCGTTCGGTATTGGAACACTACTATCGTGATGACCGTTATTTCCATGTAGCAGCTGTCACACTAGGCATGTTTTAAAAGGATTATTTAATTTTATCAAAGACTCCGGCTTTAACTTTTTAAAACTCCGTATAAGAATTTTGAACAATAAATTGCTTCGTCATTCCACTAATTATTATGTGTCATTTCTCGTGACACTTGTTTCTACCTTCGTTCCCGAGGCTCTCTTCAGACTGAATGAATCCGGCGTGTCACGAGAGTAATACTTAGATTAGACTCGTATCATGTAACATTGAAAGTGTGTATGTGGTGTATATGCCTAGATGCAAATATCTTTTATAGGGTCTAAAGCACTTTGATTATTTATCAGTTTTTTCACTTATGGCTTTGTGTATCTCTAATATTTCTATGATACTCGTATAGTGGTTTTTTTTAATTATTGTTAGGTAAATAAAATTTCAGATTGACTTTTTTTTATGACGATTTGTCTCGATAGTATTATTTGTAAATTCTGAAGAATCCTTCAAAAATTCAGAGCAAAAATCATAAAGGAAAAAGGATGCTGCGGGAAAAAATTCAAAGGCATGACTTTGACTTCACCAGGTTATAAACTTATTCTTTATAATAAAAAACTTAAATTTTCTTCGAATAATTTAATTTTAATATATCTCTGTTTTTTTTTAAATTTTATTTTGTAATATCTAAATAGTTTAAATTTAATTACACCTAACCTAACCTAACCTAACCTCACCTAACCTAACCTAACCTAACCTAACCTAACCTAACCTAACCTAACCTAATCTCACCTTACCTAACTTAACCTAACCTAACTTAACCTTGGGTTAGTAGGACATCTGTATTCATTGTATCGTAGAAAACATGATCATATTTCACCATATGAACTATTGAAACGCTCACTTATTGTCTCTTCTATATAACGGATTCCCGCCACCACCTAAAATCTCGTTGAAAATATTCAGCGACTCGCCAATCACATTCTCGCACTAAGCTTTAGCAGAGATTGACTTTTGTATTTCGTAATTTACCGCTTTTAATGTCATCGTCGAAAATAATGAAACAATCTAGAAGCCCGGGCGATAACCCTCAATAGAGCACTCAGTTTAAAGGTAGATATAACTTTGAGGTAGCTGATGACTTTACCTACCTGGGATCCACCACTAAGGAAAATGAAGAACACATAGAGATCAAACGAAGGATTGTGACTGGAAACAAAACATTATTATCTCTTCTCCCAGTGCTGTGTTCACAGAAAACCAAAAATCATCCTGTACAAGACCATAATTAGGACAGTAGTGTCATACGGGTGCGAAGCGTGGACGATGACAGCAAGCTCTGCAGAAATGCTGGACACATTTTAGAGGAGAGTGTTACGTAAAATCCTGGGGCCCGTGAACGATGACGAAACCTGGATAATAAGATACAATGATGAGATGTATAACATCTACTATATAAAGCTGCCAGGCTCTCTGTATATGCCAGACTGAGTAGGCTGAGATGGTCTGGGCATGTGCGGAGAATGCCGTCATCACGGGTACCTAAGAGGATCCTTGAGGGACATCCGGACCTAGGCTGCGATGGGAGGATGTGGTGAAGAAGGACACGGCCCAACTGCTACAAGTGACACGAATGGAGGGCCGCGGCGGGAGACAGGAGGAGTTGGAAGCGAGGATTGATGGAGGGCAAGGCCCGATATGAGATGTAGAGCCATCTAAGAGAGAAAATGTCATCGTTTTCTACTGTTCATGAAATTTTATGTTCACACGCGCCATCGTTGACATGCTTCGAAAAACGAATTCAAAACATTTCCCCATGATTGACATAGCGTTTTTTTTTCCTAGTTTTTTATCTTTCTTCTTTACATTCTCTCTTTTCTTCTCCTGACCATAGATAACTTTATATAATTTGTTTTTGTTTTTTTTTATTTTACTAATCATGTTTTTTTTTTGTTTCCTATTTTAGTATTTTGTTTCAAACAAAATTGAAATGGTTATGATATGCAAACCCTCGTGATAGAATATGGTTATCAGCCTGCGAATTGAAGACACCTGTGTGTGTATTGTATGCAGGCTGTTGCACTCCAGTAAACAGAAAAAGAAACAAATAAAACAAGGAGTTCCGACGGCAAGGAGATTAAAGTTCCTAGACAGTATTTTTTTGGATTTTTTTAAGCATGCTGAGATTAAGAGAAGAATCACAACAGGGAACAAAACATTATTCTCTCTACTGCCGGTGTTCAAGTCCAGAAGTGTCCATAGAAAAACCAAAGTCAGCCTGTACAAAACAATTATTAGAACAGTGGTGGCATATGGATGCGAAGCATAGACACTGACAGCTAAATCTGCAGAGTTGCTGGATGCCTTCGAGAGAAGAGTACTACGTAGGTTTCTGGGCCCCGTGAACGACGGTGAAACCTGGTGAATACGATACAACGACGAGCTGTATAATATCTAAAAAGCTCCCAGGTTATCTGTACATGTCAGACTGAGCAGATTGAGATCGGCCAGACATGTGCAGAGAATGTCGTTATCGCGAGCACTCAAAAGAATCCTGGAGGGACACCCGGGTGGGAGAAGGAGAGTGGGCAGGCCGAGGCTGCGATGGGAGGACGAAGTTGAGAGGGACACAACCCGGCTGCTGCAGGCGCAGGATTGGAGGGTCGAGGCGGAAGACAGGAGGAGTCGGAGGCGAAGATTGACGGAGGCCAAAGCACGATGTGGGCTGTAAGACCATCGAAAGAAAGACAGTATTTTTTTAGTTCGCTCCACCGCTCATGCGTTTTTTTAAAAAGCACTATTTTTACGCAGCACAAAAGCGCTTTGAAAAATTATGATTAAAAGAAATAGAAATTTAGATTTAAAAAGCTGTAAAAGCTAAACAACTAACACGAAATACGTAAGCAATCCGGGATAACGTTACAGCAGTGCGGAAAAGATCGGATTTCTTGGAATTAACTTGGAAAGGCCTAACATACATCCTGCAGCGGATGATTGCAGGGTGATAATGATAAATACATAATACACATACATATAAGTTGAGCGTAAGGGTAGGAAGGTGGTGGCTGTGGTTATTAGATTTGGTTCAAAAAAACATATTTGATGAGAAAACCGCAGATAGCTTACCAAGGGTAAACGAACTACAAAGAAAGGTTTGTAGATCTTCCGATATGTAAAGTAACACATTTGGATTTAGGTGTAGTGTAGTGTTCATATAACATCATAAATTTTGATAGGACCTTACGTTATTTTTTTTTTCTCAAAACAGGCTTAGCCCAGCCCTATTACATAGAAAAATACAAGAAATGTTAACATTAAAAAAAAAGTTATATAAATTAAAAAATATATTATATATACTATAAAAAATCATGAATATGCATACATACTCGTATATGATATACACACAAGCATACACATATATTCAAAGTCACTTAAATACGTTGATGAGTGCTTTCTAACGCGCTCAATCTTAGAAGAAAATTTACTTTTGCTTTTGGTAATGTGATATGAAATATGTCAATATCCGAAGCAGTCCCGTTCAGAAGAGTTAAGGCCCTTCCAACAGGCATAGCGGCTGGAAGACCCGTTCTTGCGTATGTCATTGAGAACAGTTCTTGCCGGCGCAGTCTAGTGTAATTGTTAGGAACATTTCTGTGGCGTTATGGCAGAAGTTGATATGTCCGTTTTACCTTAGTTTACAGGAGAAGCAATATTAACTTTGATAAGCTGTTAAAATCAGTACAAATAAGCATTTTCTAAGTTTTTCCAAACAATATATATTTTGTTTGGATAATGATAAGTTTTGCCACAACATGCTGAGAAATATTTTCTATAAATTGGGAGAATATAAAATGAAAAAAAATGGACATATCAACTTCTGCCATAACGCCACCGATTTAACGCTAATCTTTGTAGTAATGCTGGACAGCTCACAACTCCTCGAACGAGTTTGACAACGTATACCAGGAGACGCAGATCTCTTGTAATCCATTCCAGCCTAGTGGGTCAATTTGAATAATTTTTACCACCATATTACTTTCTTGAATTATTTTTGTCTGGTTGGGTGGAAAAGATTGACACCTATCAAATCAAATAGAGTAAATAAAATATTCCGAAACACGGAATTTAATATCTATCTATTATTTTTGAATTCAGTAAATCTCAAACGCATAAGGTGGACGAAACACGGAATTTAATATCTATCTATTATTTTTGAATTCAGTAAATCTCAAACGCATAAGGTTGTTGACGAAACACGGAATTAAATATCTATCTATTATTTTTTAATTCAGTTAATCTCAAACGCATAAGGTTGTTGACGAAACACGGAATTTAATATCTATCTATTATTTTTTAATTCAGTTAATCTCAAACGCATAAGGTTGTTGACGAAACACGGAATTTAATATCTATCTATTATTTTTTAATTCAGTAAATCTCAAACGTATAAGGTTGTTGACGAAACATGGAATTTAATATCTATCTATTATTTTTTAATTCAGTAAATCTCAAACGCATAAGGTTGAGGACGAAACACGGAATTTAATATCTATCTATTATTTTTGAATTCAGTTAATCTCAAACGCATAAGGTTGTTGACGAAACATGGAATTTAATATCTATCTATTATTTTTTAATTCAATAAATCTCAAACGCATAAGGTTGTTGACGAAACACGGAATTTAATATCTATCTATTATTTTTTAATTCAATAAATCTCAAACGCATAAGGTTGTTGACGAAACACGGAATTTAATATCTATCTATTATTTTTGAATTCAGTAAATCTCAAACGCATAAGGTTGTTGACGAAACACGGAATTTAATATCTATCTATTATTTTTGAATTCAGTTAATCTCAAACGCATAAGGGTGTCGACGAAACACGGAATTTAATATCTATCTTTTATTTTTTAATTCAGTAAATCTCAAACTCATAAGGTTGTTGACGAAACACGGAATTTAATATCTATCTATTATTTTTTAATTCAGTAAATCTCAAACGCATAAGGGTGTCGACGAATAATACAGTTATTCGATATTCTCACATCTCACCAAACATTGTATAAACTATATGGATTTTAAAATAAATATAAAAACCTCGAACGCGAGACCGAGAATGGAATAAAATAAATTTTACATCACTGAAAATACCATTTCAATATCCGCATATATATGGAAATTGAGTTCATTCCAAATGGGGTTAGTGAAAAAACACAAGAGTTTTATGAAGTTTACCTCTTTTGCCTCCAAAAATAAACTCCAGAACCACCCATCGGTAGCGAATGGAAACTCTTTACCACCCCCGGGGCTGTTACCCCGAGAAAGGGAGGCTAGGAGGGAAACATAAACGATCCATTCACAAGGTAAAAAAATATTTTTTATTTATTGTTAAACCTTCGTGGTCTAAGTGTTAAGTCACTTGTTTTCTTTCCGTAGGTTTACTTGACTTCAAATTGTTTTGTGAAATGATTCTAGGTGGTTATTTACTCGTATATTCTGGCCTAGTCACAAAATACTAAATTCTATAAGCTCTTTATCATTTTTTTGCTTATTTTTGACAGCTATTTCGTCTTACAAAAGACTTTGTCAAACTTTAAACTTAGCTACCTGATTATACTTATATAATAATAAATTAAAAAAAGGATGATTTACATAGCACCGTTTCGAGAGAAGACTCTCCTCAACGGTGCTATAAATAAAATATTATTTTCACTATTATTAACAGATTAGTAACATTACGAAATAAATGTATAAGTTGTGTGTAAGGATAGGAAGGCAGAGAATGTGGTCATTAGATTAAATAAAAATGTTAACATAGCTCCATGAATACCCAAAAATGTTTACTAAGCTCCATGAATACCCAAAAATGTTTACACATCTCCATGAATACTAAAAAATGTTTACATAGCTCCATGAATACCTTAAAATGTTGCATATCTCATGCATATCTTCTAATGTATTGTATGATTTGTATCTATCTTTAAATAGGCCAAGATCCACTATGAATTAATACTAATTACGAACATTTAATTTTATCTATAAAAAATTCGAAAATCCAATTATCGTATACCCCATCCCTAGCCAATGCAGACTAACGTAGTGACTTTTGACGAACGTTTCCAAATATTATTTGATTTTAAGAAACTGCCATATTTTTGCTAATTTGTAACAAGATGTATTAATTTGTCATTATTGTTAGTTTTTTTATAATGTATTTACCTAAATAACTTGCTATTTATTAGAATCGAGGCTTATATTAAAGTTGATAAAATAATTAAAATTAATGAACGTCGTTAAAAGGTTGTATTGGGGCAAATTTGTGAAACGTCACAGGGGCCATGCTACATTTTTTTTAGTATAGTCAGAAACTAGCTCCAATTGTCATGTTACACGTTCCCTGTAGGCCCACCCAGCAAAATGCTGGTGGGGTGTGTCTCGACAGGGGGAGATGTTATGAGATAAGCCCAGACCTTTTGATAGCTTCCCTCTTAAATATATTTTCTGCAGTTTATCTTGAGATATATACATGTGCGATTTCAGAATGTATTTATATATTATATTGATATCAATAAACCTACGAGTATATTTATTTAAATAGTTTTGTTTCATAGTAAAGTGGTAGGAATAAATTTTTTTTTGTAAAATACCTGCATAAAAAAACTGCAAGACATGGCAACAAACATGGAGATTGTATAGACATCCACGTGACTTTGACTTCTTAAGGCAGTAAAATAGAAAAAATGATCTTGTCGATATGAATTGAATGATTTTTATGAATTTGCTTTTTTATTGTGTTAGATTCATATTTTCAAGGAAACACTATATAACTTGAATCTGGGGGTCAAAGTGAATGGTGTATGCGTCAATAACATCAGGTACGCAGATGATACGATTGTTCTGGCAGACAGTATTGACGACCTTCAAACTCTTATATTGTAGATAGAATTAATGAAGCCGGTGTGAGGCTGGGGCTGAATATGAACGTGAGTAAAACTAAGTTCATGGCGTTTTGCCGGCAGGATCACGCAGGGGCACGTCTTACATTGAACGGTGCTGATATAGATAGTGTGGAAACATTTAAATACCTCGGAAGTATCCTAGTGGAAGACCTCGACCCAGGAACCGGTGTCAAGTGCAGAATTGAATCGTCTCATGGACCCTCAAAGTTGGTAGTATGAATCGACTGGAGGCATTCGAAATGTGGATGAACCGGAAAATGCTACGGATACCCTGGACGGATATGGTCTGCAGCACAAGAGTTCTTCAAAGAGCCAAAGTTGATAGAGGGCTGCTGACTGATATTAAAATCCAAAAGTGTCCTACTTGTGTCATGTACTTAGAGGAGCAAAGTACTAATTACTGCACCGATCAGGTGCAGTAATTAGTATTGTATTTAAGTATTGATTGATCATCCAAGGCAAAATAGAAGGCCGAAGAGGTGTTGGCAGGAGGCAAATCTCCTGGCTCCGCAATATACGTGATTGGACTGGCATAAGAGGCGTTGGAGATCTTTTTCGGGCTGCCGGGGACAAAGATGTCTATTCTCAGGTGATATTCAATGTTGGGGGACCTGACATGACACTAGGAAGAAGAAGGTCGATATAAAAAACCGCATAAACAAATTAATTAATTTTGGAAAGCGTGAAAAGTAAAAAGCTTTATAATGGGAGAGTACGTATCACGAGGAATATGAACATGGCAAAAGGGAAAGATGTGTGTCAGAATATAACAAGGTGACGATCACTTGTCTCTACCTACACCAATAGGGACATGTTATGATATAATTATGATAGATAAAATGTTACAGAAAAACGTGAAACATATTTTAAAAAATGTACATAGGGGGTCTTTTATCTCCTGGCTCCGCAATATACGTGACTGGACTGGAATAAGGGGTGTTGGAGATCTTATTCGGGCAGCCAGGGACAAAGATGTCTACTCTCAGGTGATAGTCAACGTTGGGGGACCTGACATGACACTGGGAAGAAGAAGAAGATTCATCTTGTATTAGTTATATTTCTATTGTATTTATAACACTGATTTCATGACAATGTTGTATTTTACTTCTTTTTTTTATCAAAAAGATCATTTGACCGTAGAAATAAAATAAAACAAAAATAACAAAGTAAATGGACAATATGATAGCACAAGACAAAATTAGAGACCGTTCTCGACAGGATCCAGCATCAACTCAACAATAGGAGAACTCTGGTGTCACTGCAGCCTCAACTCCGACAGATAAGGAGTAGAATAGATGAAGATGAAATAAAAAGGTTTTGGCTTTAACCTTATGGAACTCTAACATGTATAAGAATATTTAACAGACAATATCTTTGCTAGTCCACTAATCGCATTAATCCCCGCTAAACGTGTTTCTACCTTCTATCTCTTCAGACATTCCACAAAATTGAATTCCACCTAAAGAGAGAGAGCTCGAGATAGAAAGTAATTAGTGAATTGCTATTCCACTAATCGCATTAATCTCTTCAGACATTCCGCGAAATTGAATTCCACCTAAAGAGAGAAAGCTCGAGATAGAGAGTAATTAGTGAATTGCTATTCCACTAATCGCATTAATCTCTTCAGACATTCCGCGAAATTGAATTCCACCTAAAGAGAGAGAGCTCGAGATAGAGAGTAATTAGTGAATTGCTATTCCACTAATCGCATTAATCTCTTCAGACATTCCGCGAAATTGAATTCCACCTAAAGAGAGAGAGCTCGAGATAGAGAGTAATTAGTAAATTGCTATTCCACTAATCGCATTAATCTCTTCAGACATTCCGCGAAATTGAATTCCACCTAAAGAGAGAAAGCTCGAAATATGAAGTAATTAGTGGAATAACGAAGTGATTTATTGTTGAATATTATAAAATGTAAGCATCGACTTGCCTGGATTAATTTATTGTTTTTTCAATACCGTTGGGTTTGAAAAACTATGATACGAAAGATAAATTTATTAGTCTGTCCTGTGTATGGTGCTTCTTAAGTGCACTGGTATGATAAGCGTTTCAGGATGTAGGTCTTGTCCAAACAGACTCCATTGCATAGCAAAGGGATGCATGTGCAATCAGCCCCGAGCTGCACTTCACTTCCTGCGCTCTGCACTCGGTATACTAGTGTCAACACTTCATACGATTTTAAAACATTATTCTTGCTTAAAATCTTATAAAAGGCTTCATTTGAATACTTAAATCTTATATAAGGCTTCATTTGAATACTTAAATCTTATATAAGGCTTCATTTGAATACTTAAGTCTTTAGTGTTTTCCCGTCAAGAGGCACAAATAAAACTATCATAACTTCCCCTTTTGGTTAATACTAAGGTTTAGAAATCTTTTAATGCAAAAAATCAATCACAAGATAAAAGTTATTTAACAATTTAAATAATGCAAACATATGTAGGCCTTTTCCAGATTTTTTAAATGTGATATTTTCTATAACATTTTTATACTGAAGGTTTTGGAATACAGTTTTATAATTTGAAGCACCTAAAATAGAATCAAATTAATAGAATAGAAAGTATTTTACGTCGCGTATCTTAATCGTCGAAGTATGAATGAATCCCGTGATTATTACTTATCATTGAAACGTCATGGGCCTGCGCCTTTTAGTTATATATCCAAAATTTTAATTTGTTTATTGTTCAAAATTATTAAACTTTGTCGATTTAACTTGGAAGAAAATGTTTCCGTTGCCCCATTCGATCAACTAGATCGAACGTTCTATTAAATATACGTATAGTGAATATCAATTACTCTAGGCAACTAGAAACTGCTGAAATGCGCATGCTAAGATGGTCAGCTGGTGTGTCCCTAAGAGACAAAATAAAAAGCTCACGCATTCGTGGAAGCCTTGGTTTTACAGACATCAACAGTAAGATGGAGGAGAGGCGATTGAGATGGTATGGCCACGTTGGACGCAGAGTACCCGATCACATTATGAACTAGGCAATCTTCCTCGAATAACAACCAGAGGAAGACCAAATAATTCATGGGTGGTGCAAAAAGATAACCTGATGCAGAGGCACGGCCTGGAGGACGTAGTCCGGGACAGAAGAGCATAAAACCTGAGGACGAGGAGAGCTGACCCCAACAGTCTTCGCAGACAGTGAGTTGGGATGGAGCCAGAGAAATGAAGAAGTGGTTCTGCATTCAGTGAGGAATTATTTGAGTTATGCATATATGTTATTTCAATTCCTACAATTCAAAGACGATTTAGTGAGTATTTTGCTACTCTTTGATTAACCTGATGGCGATCGACACACCTAAGTTTCTCTTTTTTCTTTTTATTAAACTAGTTTTTCTTCTCTTTCCTAAAATTTACTTCTGTTTTTTTTATTCATATCTCGATTTGTTTTATATTTTTATGCTTCAAATCTAAGTGTTTTGTAATAAGTAATTGTCTGTGAAATTTTCACTAGTCCATGCTACATATAAACTCAAGAGACTGTTGGTTTTCATGATGGTCTAATAAATAAAAGTAACAACTATTAATGTCAACAATATGCTTTCAATGAAACCTCCAATTATTTGGGCACTTTGCTCGTCGCCAAGGAAACAGTTCGGAGAGTTGTGTGGTTACTGGAGGTGTGGAAGGACGACACACAAGAGGAAGAATACCAATGCGTTGGACTGACCAAGTGAAAAACGCAACTGGACTATCCTTAACAACTGCCTTCGAGCCACGGAGTGACGGGTTGAATGGAAAAAAGTCATTGGAGGCTATCACGGTAGTCACGATGCTCAATCATAACCTTCACGACAGGATGATAATAATGAGCAATAATTTGATGACTTTCAGCATTCTCAGTTCATCGCTCTTCCTTCTTCAGATTATCCTTTACTGTCCATAATGTCAGTTCCGAAACCAGTTACCAGCCGCTGTAATACTCTCACCCTTGTTGGGTTGCTTCAAACAGTGACTTAAAAAATATTACAACCCTTTTCAGTGACAAAATATGTTTTGTCATCTCGATAGTTTATTTTTTACATATATTTTTTGTGTATTTTAAATAGATTAACCCTTACAGGCACAGGTAAACTTAACTTCTTTTTACTCAGGCTACACAAAAAATAAAAAGTCGAAGTTTGTCATTATTTTGTTTAATGTGTTTGAAAAATGATACGTACAAATGCTAAATTAACATATTTCCACTTCCTCGGTAGGTCAAGGAACTCCTGGTGAGGTGGTACAACTTATGTACCACTAGTCCATATTTCCACTAGTACTTCTAATGTACCACAAAACAATGCCGAAATACATCCAAGTAAAGTTAATTTTTAACCTAAATATAAATTTACCACAATTACTGAAGTCAATTTTATCACAACACAACTATTTTTTATTAAAATTTAATAAAAATGTATAAAGTTTTCTTTTATACGCACAAGTCGGCACACCAAGAACAACTAACTGTCAATAATATTAGAAGCTAAATGAATTTGTACAGGACCAGACCTGCAGCTGTGCGGATATGAGTCATAAGTATTATATTATACGAAGTGGCACAAAATCTGAGCGTTCGTGCAGCAATAGAGAGAGGTTTAATAAGTGGTACATTGCGTGTACCATTGTGCAGTACTGCGTCAATAAAAGGTGGTACATAACGTGGACCACTAAGCCTGTAAGGGTTAAACACCAGTCTTTGGTGATTTATAAATACGTTGTGTTAACACTTTTTTTCATTTAACGTTTATGTCTTCGATATAAATTTAAGTATTTTTGAAAATTAAGTTGAAACCTTTCACCCATCAATTGGCACTTATCTACGTAACTACTGTCTGATTTATTGGAAGATATTGCCATTTGGCGATAAAGCCGAAAATTTTATACTTTAAAGTCTCTAAATAAATAAATATCGAAACATTTAGAACGATATTGAAATTCTTAGTGTCAACCATTCAAACTAATTGTCGATTCGATAATCTAAGTATTATCTTTTAAATATGAGCTAGAGACACATAGATGGGGGAAATGAGGAGAGATACTTTTTTTTTATATTTGCTTTGCTATTTATATACACAAAATAATTTATCAAGCATTTGTCTGGTGGAAAAGCAAACTACAAATAAGTGAAATAGTCTCTGCTAATGCTTTTCACTACAATATGCATCACGCTTTTCAACAGTTTCAGTTGTAAGGGCACGTTCACACGGCACTTAGATCCATCGAAATGGAAATTTACTGGAGGAACTGGCTGGAAAACTGGAAAAAGCTCATGTCAGGAGATGTTTCGAAAAGTTTGAAAGAAACGAAGTCAACGAAAAGAAACAAAGAACAAAAAATCAGAGCGAATCACACCGTGGCGTCGGAGTTATGGTTCAACCAAACATAAATACTTTATAAGGGAACTTTTAAAGGCCTTAACCGTTACAGGCACAGATAAACTTCACTTACTCGTATTTTTTACCCAGGCTGCACAAAAAAATAAAAAGTCAAGTTTCTCATTACTTTTTTTAATGTGTTTGAAAAATGATACATACAAACGCTAAATTAACATATTTCCACTTCCTCGATAGGTCACGGAACTCCTGATGAGGTGGTACAACGTATGTACCACTAGTTCATATTTCCACTAGTACTTCTAAAGTACCACCAAATAATACCGAAATACATCCAAGTAAAATTAATTTTTAACCTAAATATAAATTTACCACAATTATTGAAGTCAATTTTATCACAACACAACTATTTTTTATTAAAATTTAATACAAATATATAACGTTTTCTTTTATACGCACAAGTCGGCACACCAAGAACAACTAACTGTCAATAATATTAGAAGTTAAATGAATTTGAACAGGACCAAACCTGCAGCTGTGTGGATAGGAGTCATAAGAAATATATTATACGAAGTGGTACATAATCTGAGGGTTCGTGCAGCAATAGAGAGAGGTTTAATAAGTGGTACATTGCGTGTACTATTGTGCAGTACTGCGTTTTATTAAAAGGTGGTACATAACGTGGACCACTAAGTCTGTAAGAGACAAGACCGTTACCAAATATATACTGTAAGCCTTAAGACCGTTACCAAATATATACTCGTACATATATTCAAAACTGTAGCATAGTTCTTACCCAATCGTTGTAATCTGGATTCGGGAGAATTCGAGTGATAATTAGTTCTACAACTCTTGCACTGGAATCTATCCCAGTCTTGTACTTCTCAAAGGAGTTCAAAAGTCAACCAATTCCAGTCATTTCGGACAGTCAATTGTGTCGACGCTTTTCAAATCCAGGTATGTCCACATTATGATATTTTTGAGATAAATATACCAAAATGTAGCTTATGTAGTCCTGGATAAATCTGCATTTTTCAAAATAAGATATCTCCTCGAGAAATCAATGCAAAATTGTGATTGAAATAAGAGTTTTTTTCAAACTCAGATATGTCCACGAAATTGTTTTTATCAAAAGTCAGACATGTCTATTTAGACCAATCAGAGAGCGCCATCATTCAAGATGGCCGATCAGTCGTAGCGTAGTCGTACTGTCAACAACAATCAAACTCGGGTATGTCCATGCGGTGTTGTATCAAAAACACGCATTTTCAATGGGCGTTTTTCGAAAGTCCAAATTGAAATATGCTTATTTACTTTACTGACTTAAATTTCTAGGATTTTTTTTTTTGAAAACAATGCCATCTACAAAGCAATTAATTTTTATATACGAGTAGTTTTCAGTGGTCAAAATACCGTTTTGCTCGGTTTGAACTTGCATGGACATACCTGGGTTTGAAAAGCGTCGACACAATTATACCTTTTACAATTTTGAAAGGCAGGTTTTGATCAAACATCACTCTTATATTGGAATTACATATAGGTTTATGAAAAACATGACAAACAAAAAAACAGGTTACTTAAAATGAACTCTTTCGATTTACATAAATCTGTTTTTTTTTTGCCATTCATTAATCGTATCCTCAGTAGGATTTTCTCTGTAACAATAATCACATTATTTGTATATGAGGTTAGGCTAGGTTAGGTTAGGTTAAGTTAGGTTAGGCTAGGTTAAGTTAGATTAGGTTAGGTTAGGTTAGGCTAGGCTAGGTTAGGTTAGGCTAGGTTTTTTTTTTTTTTTTGTTGAAGAGTTGTGCTAATGGGTAACCTGGCTTATGACGCACCAGGTTTATAACCCCGGGATTGTGTTTGGACTCTCTGAAGTGGTTCTATGGAGACCCACTTCTTTGCCTGTGCCCTCAGTGCATACCCCAAAAGTGTTTATCGTTTATTGCTCTGTATATGTTTAATATGTTTCGAATGTTCAGTGTTTGGATAGGACAAGGAATGCGTCCGTGCACGACTTTATTGGAAGCGCCCCGGCATTTGCCTTACAACAGGAGAAATCACGGTAAACTCCGTCGGGACGCGGCTGAAGGCCCTTCAAAGAGACCTGCTCTTTGGTATTCTTCCCTTGTTACAGTGTTCATGTGTTTTGTGGATTTAACTACTTCGGTGATATATAAACATATGGCGGAAACATTCTCCTTAATTAAAAGTCCCTCCTTTAGATTCTCAAGCAGAAGTCGGGATACCCCCAGCTCGTTGGTTAGGCTAGGTTAGGTTAGGTTAGCATAGCTATACAGAGCGGCTTGATATTGATATTTGGCGGCACGAAACATACTGCATCAGACATACTGCGGATGGAAGAAACATGTATGTGTAATAATTAATGGTTTATTGTATGCAAACTGTTGCGATTCAGTAATCACACAGTTCTTACAAATCAAACCAAAAGTTCTGAAGGCAAGAAAATCCAAGTTTCATAACGACTGGCAAGTTAAATTTCAATTATATTTATTGGAATAAATTTAACTTTCTTTCCCCAACATTTTTTGGTTTAAGAGGAATATCTCAACGGTACTCTGATTATCCCGATATATATTTATTGTAACTTGATATATAATCTCTTCTCCTGAAACTTTTTGTAAGATACGTTTATATTTTTTTTTTGTTACGTAAAGGTTTTGTTGTAGATAGGAAATAATATCAGTGGGTCATTAAAACATATATACGCGAGCCGTAAAGTATCAAAATCTGCTAAGTGATAGTCTTTAATAGTATTTTAGTACAAATTTTGATGCATGAAAGTGAGCGTGAAAAAAAAACAAATGAATACTGTGAAAGATATTCGTTCACTGCGAAGAATACATAGCGTGACAATGTATGACAGAATACGGAATAAGGTGATCAGAAATCATTGTGAATTTAAGGCTATATGATCTGGAATCAGTGTATAAGTAAGATCAAGAAGAGCACTATAAGATGGTTTAGACATGTAGAACGAATGAATGAAGAAACACTAACAAAACAAATATAGAGTGCAAATAAGATAAGGTGCGTTAGAGGAAAAACAAGAAAAGTATGGTTGGATCAAGGAAATGACATTTGGAAAGAAGGAAATGTTGACAGACTTATTTCCATTTGATGATCTCTTTTAATCAACCAGAAATATTTGTTAGAAGCCTTTGATTAATACTAGACTTGAATCTTACACTGAAAAATCTGAGTTTCAACATGAATGGAATCCGCAACCCTCCGATTGGAAGACAAGTGTCATACCAACTAAGCTACAGAGTTTGTCACGATATTATATATCACATGATAAATAGAAAAAAAAACATAAATGCAGATGTAATGTGTCTTAAATTAAAACCATTTTAAAAGTAATTTAGCCAAGAAATCGCCCGCTTGCTTAATGTAAAAACTCAGCGTTAGACCTACAGATCCGAGTTTTTATATGTTGAAAGACCTAAAGTGAAAAAAAAACGATCGAATCAATGCCGTGTGAACCGACCCTTACATGATCCACTTCGGTTCCTCCATTTCTGTCTGGACCCTCAGCTTTAAATTATTCAAGACCATTAAAAATGTAGTTATTGTGGCCAATATAGTGGCGAGGGTATTGTAGCATAAATGGCTTCTAAGGGAACATGGGAAGTCTGATTCCAAAAAAAAACACAAGATCTTCTCAAATTTGGAAGTCTTAAATATTAATAAGACTTTCGATTTATTTGGGAAAGCAAGCCCATGTGAAAAAAGTTCGTAACAAAAATATGCCCTTATCGGCCTTAGTCCTAGTTTATGTATCCTAGTTGATAAAACGCATGTCTTAAGTCCGGTGATTTCGGGTACAATTTCCAATGGACACAATAAAAACAATAATGACTTTGTCATTTGTTTAGTCAAACACTGCTTATTCCACTTTATATTATATAACCTTACCGATTTCAAGGTTTTCACCTCATCTTCTTCCTGACACTGTCCCAACTCATTGCCTAGGTAGGCTGTTGGGGTCGGCTCTTCTCGTTCTCAGGCTGTATATTCTTCGGTTCTGGGTGTCGCTTTCATCTAGGCCGTTTCTCTGCAGGATTTTGGAGCATTGAGTCATCCAAGAGTTCGTTGGTCTTCCTCTGGACGGCTGTCGTGGAAGATCCACAGACATTGCCTGATTTACAGTATGGTCTGGTGGTCTCCGTCTTATGTGCCCGTACCATCTCAGCTGTCGCTCTTCCCGCTTACTATTTATGTCAGCGAACCCCAGGCCACCACGAATGCGTGAGTTCTTAATTTTATCTTTCAGTGATACTTCTGCTGACCACCTAAGCATTTTCATTTCTGCTGTTTTAAGTTGCCTAGAGTAGGAGCTGTACATAGTATAGCATTCTGAGCCATATACAATCGCGTGTCTAACGATAGTCTGGTATACCTTTCCTTTTAGTTTTATAGGCATTTTTGGGTCACACAAGACTTCTGTTATCGATCTAAATTTCATCCATCCCACACCTACCATATTCTATGGTCAACATCCGCGGTGCACCCTCCGTCTTTGTGAATGAGTGAGCCCAGATACTTACTCGTA
The DNA here is from genome assembly GCA_949825065.1 of Odontocerum albicorne. NCBI lineage: Eukaryota > Metazoa > Arthropoda > Insecta > Trichoptera > Odontoceridae > Odontocerum > Odontocerum albicorne. Next base: position 2,115,285 of record OX463858.1, read on the forward strand.
AATGAGTCACAGCCGGCTAATATTTTCCCATTCAGTTGCATTAAAGGAGCTGTGGCATTTGGGTATTCAAATGGCAGGTACAGATATTCTGTATATTTCCTACTAATTTTTAAGCCGTTTCGTTCAGGTTTTCACCTCATCATCAGGGTAATATAAACAAGAATGAATTATGTTCAAACTGGTAAAGACATAAACGCTTCTAACGGTAAAAATGCTGGTTGGGAGATTGTGAGGAGATGAAGGCTGGAGAGAACTTCACCAAGCAGTTGTTTTTTTTTTAATGTGAATATTAAACTGTAACTATGACGAAACTTAAATCTTACATACGGACGTACGTAAAGCCGATTTTATTTTTATTTTCTTGAATCTTAGAAAAGAAGTTTGTTGCACTTTGTGGTGTCGTGTTTATAAAGTTGGTGTCCAACATTGTACCAAGAAGACAAATCTGGATGACGGACCACATTCTGGAACTCATGGAGGAGAGAAGATTACTGAAAAACAATCCTACGGGATATAAAAATTTACAACGTACCATCAGAAGAGAAATTAGAGAGGCTAAAGAAGAGTGGATGAAACGAGAATGTGAAGAATTGGAAGCTCTAGATCGACAGCATAACTCTTTCGAGGTCCACAAGAAACTTAAGGAGATGTCAAACAGAACGAAAAGATCAGCGCCTAGTTGCTTGGTCGACAACAATAACAAACTTATATTAGACGAGGAAGACATCCTTAAGGCCTGGGAAGATTATATTCGAAACCTTTTTGACGATCAGAGACCTGATACTGGAAATGGAAATGGTGAACCCCAAGAGGGACCACCAATTTTACGATCAGAGTTACTTCACGCAATAAAAACATCTAAAAATAGGAAAGCCTGTGGCCCAGACGAAATTCCTGTGGAGATAGTGAAGCTCATTGATGGGGAAAATGTGGATCGTCTCCTGAGGCTGTTCAATAAGATTTACGACACAGGGGTAATCCCCCACGATTGGTTAAAATCAACTTTTATAACTCTACCCAAAAAACAGCACCCCAAAAAATGCAGCGATTACCGTTTGATAAGCCTGATGAGTCACGTGCTGAAACTGTTCCTTAAAATTATCCATGCTCGAATAAGGAACAAATGCGAACAAGATCTCGACAAAACCCAATTTGGTTTCAGAAATGCTTTTGGAACGAGAGAAGCATTAATGGCAGTGAACATCTTCCTGCAAAAATGTCGAGACCAACGGAAAGATGTGTTCGCCTGTTTCATTGACTTCTCATGAAGGCATTCGATAGAGTCAAACACACTGAATTAATGAAAATGTTGGAGGAGTGTAACGTGGATGATAAGGATAGAAACTTTATCAAAAATCTTTATCAATTCCAGACGGCTGAAATTAAAGTCGGTAACGCCCGCTCGGAGGAGATTGAAATTAGAAGAGGCGTACGTCAGGGATGCATATTGTCACCATTGCTCTTTAACATGTACTCTAACTATGTCTTTAAGAAAGCCCTAGAAAACTCGACAAGGGGAGTGAAGATCAATGGCGAATATATCAATAATATAAGATATGCCGATGATACTGTCATTCTGGCTGATAACATCGCAGATCTTCAGGAACTCCTCATAAGCATTAATAATGCAGGAGAAGAATTAGGCCTGAACATTAATAAAAAAAAGACAAAATGGATGGCATTTAGCAGGACCGATTACTCCCATGTAACATTGAGACTTGGCGGTGAATCTTTGGAAAGGGTGGAACAGTTTAAATACCTGGGCAGTATGATTACAGCTTCTGTGGACCCAGATGTGGAGGTGAAGTGTAGGATCGAAGCAGCCCGTAGTTCATTCAACAAAATGAGATCAATATTCTGCAATGATAACTTGAATTTGAAACTAAGGCAGAGAATGTTGAGGTGCTACGTCTGGTCTGTACTATTGTATGGCGCAGAGACTTGGACCCTGAAAGTGCATACTATGAATAGGTTAGAAGCATTCGAAATGTGGTTGCACAGGAGAATGCTTCGCATACCATGGACAGATCTGGTCAGTAATTCAGTGGTTTTGAGGAGAGCTGACTGCAGTAGACAGCTGCTGAAAGATGTTAAGGTCCGTAAGATCTCATATCTGGGTCACATTCTGCGTGGAGATAAATATAGTGTACTCCAATTAATACTCATGGGGAAAATCGAGGGACATCGTGGTCCAGGTAGAAGGCAAACGTCTTGGCTGCGAAATATAAGAGACTGGACCGGAATGAGACGTGTGGAGGAGCTGTTCCGGGTCGCGCAAGACAGAGAAGCCTTCGCCAGAGTGATTGCCAACGCCGGGGGGACCTGACAGGGCACATCAAGAAGAAGAAGTTTATAAATTTGTACTAAAGTAAATAAAACAGTTAATTTTTATTTTGTATTCACCACTGCTTTATTTGAGTTCACTACCGGTTTCAAAGGCCTCCATCTTCTTCGTCAGGTGAAGATAAAGTAAATTATATCTAAAATATATTTTTTCTAATTGTAATAGGTGAAGGAGAGGAGATGTGGTTAATAAGGGGAGGGGAGCAGGAAGACGTCACAAAGATGGCTTTTGACAACAACCCTCATCCCCCTCTCGGCTCGTTTGTGGAATCCGCAAACCATCATCAATATCAAACTTATTATTATTGAGACATCTTAAATGTTCCCTAAGACTTTTTTCATATTTCATAATTTATATTGTTTGATTATTGAATTCCACTGAAAGAAACAAAAATATGAAATCAATGGAACAAAAAAGCCTTCGAAGTGAGCTTTAATATCTTAATCGAATAATAGAGCCTCCAGCAAGAAGTTCAGATTAGAATAAAACCACACAAGTTAGCGAAGATTCCGCCGAAGTTTATGCTAATCCGTGGCCAGCCCTCCGCAGCTTCGGGGGGTTCATATTCCTAATTTAGTGTTACTAAATGACTATCTATTCCGAATCGTAGAACCTTGGTACATCCCACTCTATGAGAATATTTATTTTTTATTTTTTATTTTATCTTCACCAATCATTATATTTTATTACAATTTCGTTGTGCACAGTACAACCGGATGGGTATATTGCCATATTTTGCTAAAAATTTCAACCCTTATTTTACTTTCCCTCTTTACGCGGGCAAGGAATGCAAGGTTCTATGTACAGTAACCGGCGGTAAGTAATACACATCGGACTTAAGAAAGAGACTGTCGGCGATAATCGGCTAACTTTGGCTTTGTAGAGCATCGTCTCTGTCATTCATAAACGTGCTCTGTCGCGATTTGTAAATCGTTGTCAAACGTTCTGATTTAGATGCCATCCAAGGCAAAATAGAGGGTCGAAGAGGTGTTGGCAGGAAGCTAATCTCCTGGTTCCGCAATATACGTGATTGGACTGGTATAAGGAGCGTCGGGGATCTTTTTCGGACTGCTGGGGACAAATATGTCTACTCTCAGGTGATACTCAACGTTTGGGGGACCTGACATGACACTGGGAAGAAGAAGAAGTCAAGCGTTCTAGGGACAGAGATGACGCTCTACGAAGCCGAAGTTAGCCGATTATGGTCGACAGTCTCTTTGTTAGCCCGATGTGTATTACTTACCACAGGGTACTGTACGAGTATATGTATAAGTGTGTGCATTTATATTTTTCACAATTTTTACATACATACCATCACGCTGTTTCTTTGCTGGAGTTGGCAGAGATGACAGAATGCCTAATTTTCTTTTCTGGATGCATATAGTTTGACTCTTTCATGTCCATATATCTCATACAGCTCGTATGATTTATTTTGTTTCTTACTTTTCTTATTTTATATTATCATTCCCTTGATTCAACCATACTTTCTGTAGCTATCGTCTACCGCACCCTCTACTCACATTGGACTATTTTTTCATTCATTCGTTCCACATACCCAAACCATCTCAAAGTGCTCTAATCATTTTACTCAACACATCAGCTTTAAGTTCGCATTTATCCCTAAAAGCTTTATTATGTATTCTGTATTACCTTGTCACCCTGTGTATTCTTTTCAGTAAACGCATTTCAACATAATTTATTCGACTCCTTCCAATATATCCACGTTCACGTTTCACTCATATACATCAAAGTGGGTGCTTAAATACTGTTGTTGAATATCACATATCCTGTTTGACTCGTGTATATTTATTTAAGTGCCCCATTGACTGTGTTTTTTTATTCGATATATACCATTTAATATCCCTCGTTACATTTCCATAATCTGAAATACTTCCTACATTTTTAACAATGGTCGTACTTATTTATTGAGTTCAGTATATTGAATTGTATCGATTGCTTTTTTTGTGTACAAGTATCTCGATTGAATCGATGTTTAAGATAAGCTCATACCTTTTGATATATTTTCTCTCAGATGTGTTTTTTTTTACTTTTCCATCGCCTTAACATATATACTCGTATACTATATGTAATTTTAGGAGATATATGAATATTTTATGTTGCTATGAATATACATTTTATTATAATTATTACAAAGTATTATTTTTTTAGCAACCAGAAATGTGTTCAACAAGTCTTAAGGCAAAACTAAACTGGAATCATCCTATACCAACGGGAATTAAATCGGCTTACATTGAATTGGGAGTCAGAGAGGTCGTTTTTTGGTGTCTGGTATATCTCATTCGTATTTGAACTCTTTAGTTAAATGGTTCTAGCAAATGATTTAAGATACGAAAAATATATAAAATTTGAGATTCAGTAATAAGAATACTTTGACACAGGGCTTGCCTAGTAGAGCGGTTGTATATATCCTTTTTTTTTTTTATTAAACAAAGTAAATTATTGTACAAACATTTGTCAAGACTATACCTATATACAAATTTATTACTTAACTAATCTTACATTATATGCTATAATTTATGCACTTACTTTATCTTATTTTCCTACATGTCATTTTATTTTATTTTTTCAATCTTAATATATGATTTCTTAGAAATAATTAACACCTACATACTACTTATAACTAGATAACAATTCTTACACTAATTATTTAGCAAGAACAAGTTCACTCGTTCAGGCTACTTGTATTCCATCACATTCACTCAGACCTTGGTCGTCCCAGCTAATACTGTAGGTGGACTAGTCAGACAACAGATAATGCTTCGGGAGCTTGTGCTTATAACGGAAGGGTAGGTCGGATTTACTCTCGTAAACCCCCAGGGCAGCGACTAAGGGATTGCTGTGATTTTGTTGGTTTTTATAGAACTTCACGGTCCAAGTGAGGATGTGGTGTTGTAGGATTTCTTCTCGCTGTTCGGCGTGAAGTCGGGTAAGGGTTGTTCTTGGATGGGTGTTAAAAGATATCTTGAATGCCTTGTTCTGCACTCTCGAGAGTTTCAGGTGATCCGTGTTGCTCACACTACCCCAAACGGGTGCAGCATAGGTCAATATAGGACGAATAAGGATTTTATAGAGGAGGAGCTTATTTTTGGGTGAGAGGAAGCTGTGTCGATGAAATATCGAACTGATAGCCCCTATGCCCTTGTGACCCTTCTGTCTGATGGTATTCAAATGGGTTTTCCACGTCAGTCGCCGGTCGAGGTGCAGGCCGAGGTATTTAACCACGTCCTGCCACTCAACCAGGCAACCACCGATGAATAAGGGCATCGACGGCACTCTTTCTTTGATTTCGATAGAAATTATCAATGTTGTAATGTGGATAGTAAAAATTTTTAAAAATATTTAAAATGCATTTAAACAATTTAACGTAGAACATGAGGATGTGTAGTGGTGTACCGTGGACCAAACTGAATGAAGGCGTTTTAGAGCATCGCAAAGTTTCTGATAGGACAAAAATAGTTATACTGAATTGACGGAAAAAAATAAAGGGTATATATATGACAGTTTAAGGAATGAAAACAATAGAGATGACTAAAATTCTACTTATTTAAGTGACGTTAAATTTTTTGTTGTTGTTACGTAAATATGTTACGTATTCTAATATTATTGAGCTAAGCTAAGCTTGTATTGTGAATTGAATCAGTGAAATAAATTATAGTAAAATAAATTATAGTAAAAATATGTTACGTATTCTAATATTATTGAGCTAAGCTAAGCTTGTATTGTGAATTGAATCAGTGAAATAAATTAAAATAAAATAAATTATTGTAAAAATATGTTACGTATTCTAATATTATTGAGCTAAGCTAAGCTTGTATTGTGAATTGAATCAGTGAAATAAATTAAAGTAAAATAAATTATAGTAAAAATATGTTACGTATTCTAATATTATTGAGCTAAGCTAAGCTTGTATTGTGAATTGAATCAGTGAAATAAATTATAGTAAAATAAATTATAGTAAAAATATGTTACGTATTCTAATATTATTGAGCTAAGCTAAGCTTGTATTGTGAATTGAATCAGTGAAATAAATTAAAGTAAAATAAATTATTGTAAAAATATGTTACGTATTCTAATATTATTGAGCTAAGCTAAGCTTGTATTGTGAATTGAATCAGTGAAATAAATTATAGTAAAAATATGTTACGTATTCTAATATTATTGAGCTAAGCTAAGCTTGTATTGTGAATTGAATCAGTGAAATAAATTATATTTTTCGGTAAAAAAACCCTCATAGCGGGATGAGTCAATTTGCCCGCTGGTCTTCATAGACATTCGACTTTACACCCACAGTTATCTATAGAGATGCCTTATTCTAAGAACAACTCTTGCTTATAGCCTCGGGGATATATTTTGTCTATGGAACTTGTCCGTGTTGTATAGTATAGCAAATCTGAAAATCAGTTCGACCAACGTATCCATTATATTGGCATGCTTGGGTAGATCTGCTAATAATTGTAAGGATCTTTTGTTATATTTCCGTGGTTTAGCAACTCAGTAGTTATGTTGCCTTTAGAGGAAAACAAAAGTTGTATAGGAAAATCTGATAATGAACTAATTTCCGTACAATATCTGCCGGATGTTATATGTAAAATTAATAAAAGGAATCTTTAGAGAGTTTGGTAAGATTGAGAAAATGAGTTGCGAAAGACTTCGCGATGCACATCACGCGGTTATCAAGTGTCTTTCTAAAGAAGATATTTAAATGCTGTAAATAAAATATTCTCCATGGAAACCATTTAATATACTTCTTATTTTGAAAGAAACTTTGCCAACGCGCTATATTAAATTTTCAACATTTCAGAATACAACGATACACCACGTATTATGTCGGCTCTTATTGAAATATTATTATTTATTATTTAACACTTTTATTGCGAATTCAATCTGGCGAGCTTATTGCCAGGCGGCAATCTCTTCCAACCAGCCAGACAAAAGTAAATGAAGCAAGTTACGTGGTCGCATAAATCATTCAAATGACTGTCCATCCCCACGAAATCCATAAACACATACGTGAGCATATGTCCACGAACCCCACAAAGAGGGACCCGAACATTTTTTTTCATATAAAGTGAGATATCATTAATCAAAAGGAAATGCAGGGATGGTGGAGAGGAAAGGAAAAGAAAAATCAGGAATGAAACACGTTATTTTACTGATGCCAAGGGCGGAGCGAGTCTTATATGGGTTTGTAACTAATTCCAGAGTCTCACTGCATGGACAGTAAATGTATGGAAGAATAATAGGAGCTGAATAAATAACAGTCGAAATGCTTTTGATTTATGGGAGTGAAACATGAACATTGACTGAAAAAAGCAGAATTAATACTATAGAAATGCATGCACTTAGAAGAATACATTGGGTGACAATGTATGACGGAATACGAAATGAAGTGATTAGATATGAATGGGAATTGAAGACTTAAGTTGTAAGAAAGATTAAGAAGAGTATTCTAAGATGGTGTGGATACATGGAACGAATAAATGAAGAAAGACTAACGAAACAAAGTTACTGTTCAATTGTGAGTGGAAGGCGTGCTAGAGGAAGACCAAGAAAAGTATGGTTAGTACGAATTGATCTGAACTACTATAACATCCCCTATAATAAGGCTTCAATGCACTTACAACGTCACCGATGACATATTATAAGTCTATCAAACACAATAATAGATTCGAAAATTATTTTCAAACAAAACATGAAAAATCTAAACTAAACCCTTTTTTATTGTTTCCAGACACTTCAGAAAGGTTTATTTATGGTTTCGTTGTCCTTGCATCTTAACCTTTTTCTTCACTTTTCAAAGGTCAAAAAGGCTAAAATTAGGTCCAGACCTTCGTAACCAAGGCACCCGCCGCACGCCTCTGAATACCCATAATTCCTCGGGGATACCGAGAAAAGTATGCTAAGCAAGGAATATTTTCCATATTCCTCCAGATAAAGGAACACTCCATCCCACAATCCTGGATGGGAAAAGGATTTATCCCTTAATCGCTTCTTGAATATTAATGCACCTCGCGGAGCAGACTTGGAGTCTTAAAACATTTTTATCTGCGAATATTCGGAAATCGGCACGAATTCTTTAGACATTTTAACACCACGTCGCCTCCGGCGACAAAACACTGTATAATGAAGTTATTTTTTTCGAATTAATTCTTTCATTCATTTTGTTTTTTTTTTTAATTTTGTGGTTTTTGAGTGTGTGAAAGACGAAAAAGTCAGCATTGTGTGCCACGCAGACGATGCAGTACTCACCGCAGAATCCAAAGATGACCTCTAAAGAATGTTATATAGACTCCATCAAACCTCACTAAAATATAACATGTTGATATCAACGGACAAAACGAAGAGCCGCACAATATTTAAGACCCCGGTGAGATGCAAACTAACAGTGAATAACAAAATAATAGAGCAAGTGATGGAGTTTAAGTATCTTGGAGTGAGCATCAGTAGCAATGGAAATCTGTATGATGAAACCTTGAGACAGGTCAATAAGGCAGCAGCAATATCGGGATGCCTAAGAACACCGGTGTGGAATAATAAACACATGAGAATAGAAAGTAAAGTCAGAATATACAAGACATGTGTGAGACCGATAGCCACCTACGGAATAGAGACCAGAGCAGACACATCTAGAACAAGATCTCTCCTGAGAACCTCGGAAATGAAAACACTGAGATGTATAACCGGAAACACACTAAGAGATAGAATCAGAAACACCAAAATACGGATAAAGTGTAGTACGGAAGACATCGTCAGGTGGGGAAGACAACGAAGATGATACTGGAACGAACATGTAAACAGAATGCAAGACGACAGACTTCTACGTGTCGCCCTCAAGGGAACCCAGCCGGAAGATGATTACCGGGAAGACCTCCGAAAAGATGGCGTGACAGCTGGCAAACCACGTCACAAGAAGGGGAACAAACGGAACAAACAGATCATGATCTATAGGAAGATGAAGAAGTTTTTGAGTACCTACGCTTGATTAATATACAGGTTTTAATTAATTTATTTATTAATTAAATAAGGGAAAAATATGATAAACGACTTCGATTTATGATATTGAAGGTGGATATTCCATATTTCATAGACCACAAGGCGCACTATTGTATGTATCATTCAAGAATTGGAGATTACCCATAGACTTTCGACAATAACTATAAAAAGTATATTAACGTACTTTGAGTATGTTTCTAGAAAGAATGACAAAATTCTGGAAACCTAGTTATCACGGAGACCGTTGAAGGAAGGTGAGCAAGAGGAACGTGCCCTGTGATATGGACGGTTCAAATAAGGAGTTAATAGAATCCTCTTTAAGCGCTGCATTCAATATCACTCAGCATCAGCCTAGGAAGGGATGCAGACAGGTGGTGTATCAAGCTAGAGATAGCAGAAGACTATGACGCTCATCGTAGAGTACGCGATGATGAAGAAGAAGATTTGTTACCGAAATAAATTATACTTAAGTGTCAGACAAAGTAAAATTTAAAAAATAACATATAACGTATCTGTGTGCTCTTAACCTTTCCTTCCCTGTGTTGGGTATCTTCTACACGTTGCTTCTAATAACCATAATAAATACAAGGTTAAGATTTTAGGTATTCCTCCATAATATATTAACGCATTGATTTAAAAAATAATATTAATAATAATCAGAATTTATCGACTACATCGAGGTGTTTTGTAAAGATCGAAAACAAATTCGCATTTAAACGCTGCGAGTGCCTCGTCTTGACGATAGGTGAATAGTATGCGGGAAGCGCGACACTATATTCGCATCTCACTCTTGCATACTCCACTGAATTGCGAGGAGCTGAATTGTCTCAACGTCGCAAGCATAAGCGTAAGCGCCGGGGTATGCGACTGACTTCTAGGCTTGCAAAAGTAGCTTCTAGGCTTGCAAATAGGTTAGACGTACGCCCGTTCCGTGAGCGTTGCCAGACGGTTTTTTAATGTTTTCAGCAAATAAATCTCAATTATTATAATTTTTAACTTCAATTATAATTAATTAAGGGGATTATCTATGAATGTTCTTATTTTTCCGATTTAAAATCGCTAATTTTTTATTGCTTACTCACTACCCAACACTGGAGCACGCGTATTATTTTTATCACCGTAAGGGAAGGGTTAAAAAAACCTTAAAATTTTATGACAAATAAATCTTTCAAAATGTGACGCTTAAACATATCAATGCATAACAAAAGTAATCAACAATACACGACTTACAAAATATTACTTAAAAACTAACAAACAAAAAAATAGAACCTCTCTCAAAGGGATATTATAGGACCACAAAGAAAAATTTTTAGGTTATAAAACAATAGAAAAATAGTCCCCACTAAAGTCCCCACTAAAGATATGTTATGAGAATCACCTGAACTCAAAAATATCTGCATTAAAATTATCTTCAAAATCTTTTATTGAAAACCACCTGAACTAAAAAACATCTACATTAAAAATATCTCCAAAATTTTTGATTGAGAACCACCTGAACTCAAAAACATCTGCATTAAAAATATCTTCAAAATATTTTATTGAAAAGCACCTGAACTAAAAAACATCTACATTAAAAATATCTTGAAAATCTTTGATTGAGAACCAGCTGAACTCAAAAATATCTGCATTAAAAATATCTCCAAAACCTGATATTGAGAAATTCAATTTGTCTTTTCTCGCGATTGATTAATTTCAAAATGTAAGTGTATTAAAAAAATATTAAAGGCACATTTGAAAAAGACAGCAGGTGACTATGCGTTTGCTGCGTTTTTTCTTATGAATCACATTTTACTGCTTTTTTGTTTATGAATCACGACATTTTTAAGCAGCAATTAAAAACATAAAAGTGCAGTTTTCTCAAAACTTTACTTTTGCCATTAGCTGCGTTTTTGCTTATGAGGGCAGTATAGAGATTTCTGGATAAAACATATCACTCACCAATCCACAAAAATCAAGGAAAAGGAAAAGCTGCACATATTATAGCATGGATTATTATCGCCATAGATCACGACCCTTAGTAATAAGGGATGATTAAAATGATCCTGGACGTGTGTTTAACAATTATAATTTATAATTAAACATAGTGTGCCATACAACTTGCCCATGTCAGACATCACGTTTGATCAATTGCAAAAAAAAACCAGGGCAATCCATTACCCGAAAATCATAAAATGTCGCCAAACGGTACGAGACAAAAAGAATTACAAACGGGGAAATAATCATTTCTCCTTAGCGATAAAATAAGCACATTAATTCGGCTTTCGGGACAAACAAAATAAAAATCGGGTCCTGACAAACAGAGTCCCGGATTATTTCTCCCCCCCGTTCCCGGCATTCATGTCTCCCGTTCCGGAGATTCCGTATTCCGGGCCCCGGATCCAGGCTGAGGATGCTGAAAAACGTCCTGCATACTTTATTATAATCCTCTATTTCAACGGTCTCTTTCAGTACAACCACTTTTTTTTTTTCAGTTTTTTGATGAAGTGCATTGCATTGTTTTAATAAGCTTTAGGGATTACTCCTGTATTTTTAATAGATACTTCGGATACCTGCTGATAGACTTCCATTGCATACCATTCAGAGGGTGTGGAAACAACTCCAAATAATTCAGATTCATGAAGATTTATAGTTCAGTCTTTATTTAAGATTTGTTTAAACGCCTTTTTGGTCACTTGCAAGAGATCGCAATTACTCGTCTGATTTTACAAATCTCAACCAGAAATAGACTTTAAGTACAATAATTTTTCAGTTTTTGTCAAAATTTAAACTATTACTTTATTTTCTCTCTTGAAGCTGCAGTGAATCTGGGGTTGTGATTGTATGCATTTATATTTTCAACAATTTTCTACTTTAGTTATTGAGTTTTTAGCGGAATGTCCCTGAAGGACGAGATGATGATAGTAGTTATTGGTAAATAAATAAAGTACGTCAATTAGCAATGCGGAAAGAGAGAGTGAATGAATCAATGAATAATAATTAATAATTAATGATGCTTTATTTATCGGTAAGTGGGTATTTATACATTTCAGAATGGGCGCGGGAGTGCGCCCGTAATATATTTTTATCTCGCTTCTGTGCGTGCAGAAATGGTCGATTGAAATATTGCAGACATCGCAAATAGTATTGTGGGTAGGCAATTTGTTTGCGAAAACGGCGAGACAGCGTGATGCGTTCTCTTTCTACTGTGGAATGTATCGTAAATAGTATTTGTGGGTAAACGATTTCAATGTTTTGGTATGCGACCTTTGGACATATCCAAAGGTCGTTTCGTCGGTCGTTGACCGTGTGTGTTGACAATATTCAGCGACGACCGTGGTTCCTACAAGTTTATAATTATATTAACTGTTTATTCCCATTTTTTATTACAGCTTATTTATTGCTATTTTTAATTATATTTTTTGTGTATGAGGGTGTGAACTGAAAAAAAAATTTATCTATTGTAATTTATTTTTATCAAACACTGTTTATTCCATTTTTTTTGTGACGGTATAACCCTGCCGGTTTCAAGGTTTTCACCTCATCTTCAGGGGAGCATTTTGTTTGTGCTCCCCTGAAGATGAGGTGAAAGCCTTGAAACCGGTAGGGTTATACCGTCACAAAAAAGTGGAATAAACAGTGTTCGATAAAAATAAATTACAATGTCTTTAAACCTTCACAACGTTAATGCCTTAACTATAAACAACATTTATCTATATCACCTGCCTCACTTGGCTCATAGCCTGTTCTGAGACAGCTGATTTACAGCCATGATATAAACATTTAGACAAGCATACAATGCAACTAATCCGAGCTACAACCGTTCGTGAGGTTTGTCAATAGGATTATTTATAATTTAATAATAGAACAATATGTATGCCAGAATAGAATGAAGTGATTATCCATTATCTCTACCTACCCCAATAAAGACATGGCGTGATGGTGATAACGATATATTCGGCTCTTTTCAGTCTTGTTCCACGTCCACTTCTTGCTCCCATACATCAAATTTGGTATAAAATATTATTCTGAACTACTATATATCATCTTAACTTCCGATTTAAGTATATAAAAGGTCTTTCAAATTGAGCAGTTTTTTTTTAATAATTTTTTTTAATTCTTGAATTTATTCAAGAATTAATTATTAAAAAATTTTTTGAAATCAAAGCAAATTGTGTGTTTTAACACACAATTTGCTTTGATTTCAAAAAAACTTTTTATTCCAAATTACAATCATCCTCATTCTCTACTAAACCCAAATTACAATCATCCTCATTCTCTGCTTAACCCAAATTACAATCATCCTCATTCTCTGCTTAACCCAAATTACAATCATCCTCATTCTCTGCTTAACCCAAATTACAATCATCCTCATTCTCTGCTTAACCCAAATTACAATCATCCTCATTCTCTGCTTAACCCAAATTACAATCATCCTAATTCCTCTGCTTAACCCAAATTACAATCATCCTCGTTCTCTGCTTAACCCAAATTACAATCATCCTCATTCCTCTGCTTAACCCAAATTACAATCATCCTCGTACTCTGCTTAACCCAAATTACAATCATTCTCATTCCTCTGCTTAACCCAAATTACAATCATCCTCATTCTCTGCTTACACTACCATATCGTCACAATACGGCAATTCGCATACATCTTTTTCAACATTTAAATGCCAGCCATTGAACTCTGTAGTTCATTCACACCCAAATATACGTAAATACAAAGAGACGTGAGCATATGCCCACAAACCCCACAATCACGGACAATCACCCGAACATTCCTTTTCATATAAAGTGAGATATCATCAATCAAAGGAAAAGGAAGGGATAGTGAAAAGGAAAGGAAAAAAAAAACAGGAATGAAACACGTTATATTACTGTAAAAGGAAAAATAAATCACTAATACACTTATTTAATATTTTTGTGTTCACCACTGGTTTATTTTTGGGCTAACTACCGGTTTCGAAGACAAGTGGGTCCCACTTCTCTCTCCCTTCCTTATTCCTCTTATATTATATACATTTGTACAGGAAATGTATTTTTAGCAATTTAGTTTATCTTCACCTGACGATGAAGACGGTTGTCTTCGAAACCGGTAGTAAACCCAAAAATAAACCAGTGTTGAACACAAAAATATAAAATAAGTGTTTTGTTTACTTATTTTTCCTATTACATAAAACATGGCACCACAGAGTGAAACTATAGTCTTTTCGAAGATTCAAGAAACGTTATATTACTGAATAGAAATTAAGAGTTTTTTCAGTCGCTTCTTAAAGCATGCCAAAAACGGAGTGAGCCTTATATCGGTTTGTAACTGATTCCAGAGTCTCACTGCATGGACAGTAAAGTACGACGTAAAAAAGAGGAGCGGTAAACTGGAAAGGCCAATAAACAATCTCTGTTTGACCGTAGCGCTAATATATATGTAGGAAAGATGCTGAACATTTTCGGCAAGATAAGAGGGAGTGGCGGGATAGTAAAGAATATTATACAATAGAGACAGTGTATGAATTTGGCGTCTATTTCTAACATTCAACCAGTTCAATGCCTTCTGATATGAAGTCATATGATCGTGCTTTCGTAGGTTAAAAATAAATCTTAGACAAACGTTTTGAAGACGCTGTAATGTGTCCAGCTGTTCCTCTGTAACATCCAATTAACAGACGTCCGCATAGTCCAAAATCGGAAAGAGCAGAGATTGCACGAGTAAAATTTTGGTTCATTAACTTATTACCCAAGGTTCTCTTTATTCTGTATTTATAGAGCTTCAGAATAGGATATTGAAACACGTGTTACGGGGATAAATGTTAGTAGAATAACAAAGATTTTTTTTAAATATTATTTTTCAAGTACCAAACCCCCTTTTTGAAAGTCAAACGTATTGCCAACTAAGAAACAAAGCTCGTATCATCACGATGGGGATGTTTTTGTACGAACTTTATAATGAATCGTACAAAATATTGCATCCCGCCTACGAGTAAATGTGGAGATTCATTCTCTCTGTATATTTATGTTATTTCTCTCTTTTGAGGAATTTTAAGCAATAACAATTGTTCTTATTTGTGAGACAAGAGCAAAGGCTGTACAGTGGACGCCAGCATCCCTCTTTGCTCCCGCCCTCTGTGTCCCATTGTGCTGTGATATTCTGTTACGCTTTCCTTGTGAACAATGTGCCCCCAGCCTTGGGTTATACCTTGCACCACTGTTTCTCAAACTAGTGACATCTATGGATGAGATTTTGATGGGCATTACTAACGACTTCTACTAATGAGATTTCGATGGTCATTGCTGCAACCTTTTCAGTTAAGATTTTGATAATAACACTAGTTAACAAATTTTAACTTTTTGTCTGTAACAGAGATTAAGTTAGCTGATTCTTACTAAATCGACCCTGCTGATTACGAAAATTGCAGTGAAAAGTTTGTAACACGTAACATTTTTGTGTAACAGAAGGGGGAGTGTTTATAATAAGTACATTTTTGCACATTTCAATGGCTGTAATTACAACAATGAAAATAAATAAATTCCTGAAATACTAAATTTAGACACAGAATACAATGCTGTTACATAAAAAAATAAAAAAAGCAAAATAAAATATAATTACTACAAGAAAAATTTACCCAATACGAGTATACCATTTTTTTTGTTAAAAAATAGCAATTTTTATAAATTTGATGGAATCAACTATTTTTTTAAAGATTGTATATTAAATTGAATGAAAACTCAAACAAGATAACTTAGAAGCCCCTACATAGCAGTAAACAGCCATATACAGATTACTAGCAACATTTTTTTGTTAAAATATGAAATACTTACAGCTATTTTTTCCTCTTGTACTTTGTGTCACCTTCTCTAAAAAAAAACCAACAGTAATCCCCCATCATATTAAAATCCCACCTTCCTTGATATCGTTGTTTCATTCTATGAATATCCTGATGGAATCCTTCCCCTTGTTTATCACTTAGAGCTCCTAAGTTCTCTGGGAAAAAGTCTAGATGGGAATGCAGGAAGTGTATTTTCTGTGACGTTCGACATCCTAGCTTCTGGTAGCTGCAAGAGTTCTTGTACAAACTGTTCGTAATTGTCAACTTTGTTATTACCTAGGAATCCACTAACAATATAAAGGCTTTCTAAGCTTCTAGTTCTTCAACACTTAATTTTTTTTCAAACTTTTCATCTTTCAAAAGTTTCAGTCAAAAACTAATTTCAAGTTTTTCTCTTAAAATGTACGTAATGAAACATTTTCAAGTTCATATTCGTTATCAGCACACAAAAATTGATCTAAACTGACCATTTTCACCCTTGTTACAAAAACCTTGTTAACTAGTGTTATTAATTACCTGTACGGATGAAATTTTGATGGTCATTACTGACGACCTCTACATACGAGGTTTTGATAGTCATTACTGACGTACTCTACGGATGAAATTTTGATAGTCATTACTGACAACGTCTGTGAATGAGATTATGATAGCCATTTCTGACAACCTCTACGATTAAAATTTATATGATCATTACTGACGTCCTCTACGGGTGACATTTTGATGGGCATTACTATTTTGTATTTAAATCAAAACATTTTGTGACTACTGTACATATATCTGCGTATGGCATAGTCAGGTGCTTTATAAAATCAAATTTAGATCCCTCAGCCATCTTTTGGCTTCGGTCGTCAGTTTGTTTATATCCTCCATCACTCCGTGGAAACTGTGTTTAGGGCATTCTCTTATAATGGGGTGTAGGGTCCGAGCCGCAGCACCGAAATCACAACTGGGGTCATCGGTGTAGCCCCATCTGTGGCGCTACATTCAAAATTTCCTGTGAAAGTACTGACAACTTGCTACGCTGTTTGAACTCCAGACTTTAAGCAACTTTATATGTATATTCAATGCGCTACGAGTCATTTTCCATCTCCTGTTATATAAGACCTTTGGTACGTCGTCGCTACTATTCTTTTCACACTCAGGCGTGTCACTGCCGGAGAAGGTATCCCCTTTGGATAGCTTCTTCTTCTTCACTATGTGGATGAGAGCTTATTTTGTCCCCCATAACAGCGTAGATGGTAGTGGGATCGAACTAAGGTTACAGAACAAATACTTTGCTAAACTGTCTTAAAATTTTTCAGCAATGAATCTAGATACGAGTGCGTTGAATAAAATAAAACTTTTTTATACAAAAGTCGAAATTATAATATAAGATTAAAGTAAATTGAAATGCAATGTCCAAAATCATTAAAACGCAAAAAAATTGACAAATTTACAGAATCGAATGGATGCCTATCCATTCGAGAATAGAACTGTCTGTATTTGCGAATTGGTTTTACCAAGACGGGTACTTTCTACCGATTGCTTCTCAACCCTTAATTACACAATCAAAATTATTTTTAGGAAGGGGGATGTTCCTCTTCTGATTGTGATGTGGTATAAATGTATTAATTTGTATTCTTCCCGTGATGCACCATACTTGGAGAAACTTTCCCCTACAGTACATTTGACCTTACACCCCTCCACAGGTCATGCAGCCCCGTCTTCTTCTTTTTCTTCCCCCTCTTCCGCAATCTCTTTTATTTAATCTCCCCGCAAATATTTTGCGCTCGCTGACATTTTTTATGTTAGCAGCGGCGATGCGGCAATATCTAACATTGTATGACATGGCCAAATGAATGTTTAACATAAACTGCTTTGAGTAAAGACCCTAAAACACGAAAAAAATTTAATTATATTTTATTATAATATGTTATTTTAATTTTTGTGCAAATACATCTAAGGTATTTATTGCTTTTTTGAAAAAATACCTTTGTTAGAGATCTAACAACTCTAGAATATATTATTTAATAATGTTTATCGACATAAATGAATTAATGAATCCGATGGGAGGCTGGGGCTGAACATGAACATAAGTAAAACTAAGTTCATGGTGTTTGGCCGGCAGGATCACGCAGGAGCACGTCTTACATTGAACGGTGCTGGTATAGAGAGAGTGAAAACATTCAAATACCTCGGAAGTATCCTAGTGGAAGACCTCGACCCAAAAACCGAAGTCAAGTGCAGAATTGAATCATCTCGTGCGGCTTTTAATGAAATGAGAAGCGTATTCTGCGATAATAATCTAAACTTGAAACTTCGACAACGATTAGTCAAATACTACGTTTGGTCAGTGTTAATGCATGGAGTCGAATTATGGACCCTCAAAGTTGGTAGTATGAACCGACTGAAAGCATTCGAAATGTAGATACACCGGAGAATGCTACGGATACCCTGGACAGATACGGTCAGCAACACAAGGGTTCTTCAAAGAGCCAAAGTTGATAGAGAGTTGCTGACTAATATTAAAATCCGAAAGGTGTCCTATTTGGGTCATGTACTTCGAGGAGAAAAGTACAAATTACTGCACCTGATCATCCAAGGCAAAATAGAGGGTCGAAAAGGTGTTGGCAGGAGGCAAATCTCGTAATTCCACAATATACGTGATTGGGCTGGTATAAGGAGCGTTGGGGATTTTTTTCGGGCTGCCGGGGACAAAGATGCTTACTCTCAGGTGATAGTCAACGTTGGGGGGACCTGACATGACACTAGGAAGAAGAAGGTCGATATAAAAAACCGTATAAACAAATTAATTCAATTTGGAAAGCGTGAAAAGGGAAAAGCCTTTATAATGGCAGAGTACGTATCACGAGGAATATGAACATGGCAAAAGGAAAATATGTGTGTCAGAATATAACAAGGTGACGATCACTTGTCTCTACCTACACCAATAGGGACATGTTATGATATAATTATGATGACGGTGACACCGGTGTGAATCTCCTAGCGAACAGACGTGTTGATTAATTTTATTGTGTCACTGTGATTTTACAAAATGGCGGAAGTTTTAATAACAGCTGTGTATAAAAGGGAGCCTTTGTGGAACTCATCGAGCGATTTATACAAAAATGTACCTGTAATAAAATCACTTTGGAATGAAGTTGCACAGGATGTAAATAAAGATAAGGTAAGTTGTAATGAAATTGGTTAGTTTTGAGTGTGGCATCGTTTGTTGGCTCAAACGCTCCCAAATGTCAAATGAATTTGTGCGAAGCACTTTTGTGTGGGCATGCATGAAATAACCTAGTCTATTAGTCACGTAGCACCTAGCGAAGCACTTTGGTGTGGCCACGGCCTAAATGGAATCAACGAATTACTTCAGATAGTCTTAATTACAACAGCGTCAAGGAAGAGATTGTAAATAAAAAATGTAATAAAATTAAATAAATATCTTTTAAGTTTCGTTTAAAAAATGCAATGTTATTCTAAAATGAATCGGTACATATTATACATACACACTATCAGGCCGTTTAAATATGCAATGTTATTCTAAAATGAATCGTTACATACGAGTATAATACTATACATACACACTATCAGGCCGTTTAAATATGCAATGTTATTCTAAAATGAATCGGTACATATAATACATACACACTATCAGGCCGTTTAAATATGCAATGTTATTCTAAAATGAATCGGTACATATAATACATACACACTATCAGGCCGTTTAAATATGCAATGTTATTCTAAAATGAATCGGTACATATAATACATACACACTATCAGGCCGTTTAAATATGCAATGTTATTCTAAAATGAATCGGTACATATAATACATACACACTATCAGGCCGTTTAAATATGCAATGTTATTCTAAAATGAATCGGTACATACGAGTATAATACATACACACTATCAGGCCGTTTAAATATGCAATGTTATTCTAAAATGAATCGGTACATATAATACATACACACTATCAGGCCGTTTTCATGTCGAGATAGGCAAAGAAGACTGAGAGCCAAACGTTCCTATTGCGGCACACATATTTCGCCTCTACTATATCCTAACAGCTTCTAGCACTGTTCTTACGATTTCTCTGACTTTTAACATTTTTCTTCTTTCAAAATTTATGAAGCAAGGAATACCGGTTGTTCATTTGTGAAACAACTACGGGGGCCATCGGTGGCATCCAAATATCGAATAGAATACGATGAAATGGTAGTGTTTTTTTTTTCTTTTTTCTCTTATGAAGCTCAATGAGATGGTTTTTCTCTTATGAAGCTCAATGAGATGTGGAACAAATGAATGAAGAAAAACTAACAAAATAGATACATAGTGCAAATGTGAATTGAAAGTGGGGTAGAGGTAGAACAAGGAAAGTATAATTGGATCAAGTGAATGATATTTTGAAAGAAAGAAACGTGAAAAGTCAGAGAAATCGTAGGAGTGGTTCGAGAAGGTGTATGGATGTGGAATAGGTGATGGATGTCTCAAGATAGGAACATTTTGAGTTGTATTTTCTCTGACAACCCCGATATTTAAATAGATGTATGCATGTTTTAAGACAATTCATGCCGCGTGCTATATGAAACTGTGGCGGTCGTCGCACACTCGGAACACTGTGGGCGTCCATACACACGGTCAATGACCAATGAAGTGACCTTTGCATTCCTCGACAAATCTAAATAAACAAGTCCAAGGTTCACACGCCGGCCATTCAACCCGTAGCCCGGAGCGGACCGCATTCCATACTAGAGCGAGAACGCACCACGCTTGTCTCGCCAGTTCCGTATTTGAATGATACCTACATACAACATTAATCGTTTTTGCATTCGCAGGAACGAGACGTAGGCATATCGCGAGCGCATTCCCGCGCACATTCTAAAATGATATAAATACCTACGTCTGCCAAATAAATCTCTCTCTCTTTCCGCATTGCGATCTAACGAGTTTTATTTATCAACAAATCATCATCATCTCTTCCCCTAAGGACCGATCTCCTAAAAATCCATGCTTTATGAATCCATACTTTATGAATCTATGATTTATACTGTTGACAGTATAGACACGTTCACAGTTTGCGAGGATTATTCAGAAATCATAAACTCATCTTTTTATTATGCGATAAGTTAATCCCTAGTCGTGCGCCAATGCAGCTAGAAATAAAACCCACAGTAAAATGGATTTTGTATATTAACGTGAGCTCACAAGAAACATTCATAATTAATTTCATAATCGGAACATTATGTTAAGTCTCAACTAATCCGAATTGCCGATACATACACATTGAAGAGCGTAGCCAAGAGATTATATTGTGTTCAACTGGATTCAATACAACTGTAGTAGGTCTAGAACTCACAATTCGTCATCGCACGTTCAGAAATACTACAATACATCACGTTAAGTAACAACACTCGCATACGTATTATTACTATAATTTTTCGAGTATTTATTTATTTAACACTTTTATTTCAAATACAATCTGGCGGATTTATTGCCAGGCGTAAATCTCTTCCAACCAACCAGACAAAAGTAAATGAAGCAAGTTACGTGGTCGCATAAATCATTCAAATGACTATCCATAAACACATACATGAGCATATGCCCACGGACCCCATGAAGACGGACAATCACCCGATCATTATTTTTCATATAAAGTGAGATATCGTCAATCAAAAGAAAAGGAAGGGATGGTGGAGAGGAAAGGAAAAGAAAAATCAGGAATGAAACACGTTATTTTACTGACTAGAAATTTAGAGTATTTTCAGTCGCTTTTTAAAGCATGCCAAGGACGGAGCGAGCCTTATATTGGTTTGTAACTGATTCCAGAGTCTCACTGCATGGACAGTAAAGGACGCCGTAAAAATAGGAGCGGTGAACTGGAAAGGCCAATAGACGATCTCTGTTTGAGCGTAGCGCTAATCCATGATTTGAAAGACGCTGAAAATTTTCGGCTAGATAAGAGGGGGCAGTGGGAAAGTTAAGGATATTATATAATAGAGACCGTGTGTGAATTTGGCGTCTATTCCTAACATTCAACCAGTTCAGTGCCTTCTGGTATAAAGTTATATGATCGAGGGTTGAAAATAAATCTTAGACACACATTTTGAAGACGCTGTAATTTGAGTCGGGTACAATCGGCAATCGAACTTCAAACCTTTGGACGGAGCTCAAGGATCTTACCAAATAGGCTAAATAAATTGCCACGTAGGTGGTACTAATGCATGAAGTAGATATTTTTTAGTGTTGGAATGTTGACGCCTTGTAAGCCTGATTATTCAATATCTCAGAAGTGTCTTTCAGTTTATAAATGGCATGCTGAGGTTAATTTATATGACGTCATTTATTTTTATCAAACACTGTTTATTCCACTTTTTGTGACGGTATAATCCTACCGGTTTCAAGGCTTTCACCTAATCTTTAGGGGAGCGCAAACAAGACTTGTTTGCGCTCCCCTGAATATGAGGTGAAAGCCTTGAAACCGGTAGGGTTATAACCGTCACAAAAAAGTGGAATAAACAGTGTTTGATAAAAATAAATTACAATGTCTTTAAACCTCCACAACGTTAATGCCTTAACAAAAAACAACATATATGACGTTATTATTGTACATTCAGGTTAGTCAATTATCTAAGAGCGACTCTTAGATGATTGATTAACCTGGGTAATAGATTAAGCTCTATAAATTATTTTATTATTTTAACATATAGAAACAACAGTAAAAGGAATATACTTACTCGTAGTATTAAAAGGATGAAAACGTTTTTTTGGTCAAAGGTGTCATATTAATTTTACCTCCTAGGGTATATAACGCATTGTCAGCAGATTGAAAGTCATTTTCAGTTTCAAAGCTCAAATATACACTGAAGCAATGACTTTTTTCTCAGGGCATTACTGGGTTTGAATGAGTGTTATTGCTCATTAGGAAATAGTTGTGGGGATATTAATGAGGGTGGTTACGTTTTAATACTGAATTAGTTATATTTATTTATTTAAACGGTACAATGCACCTTACAACAAAAATATATATAAAAAAAAATTGCCAGTAGTGGTTTGGGTTCTTTGACAGGTAGTCATACTTCCTTAATTAAATATATTATGAATACGAGTTTCTACAACTTATCAAACATCTCGTCTTTGACATCCGAAAAACATAATTTTTAATTAAAAACTTTTATAAATGATTTTCATTAAAATTGAAATATATAAACAATATAGATTTAAACACAATGGATAGTCAAAATAAATTAAACAACGTTTTTATTAATTTTTCTTTGAAGCTCTCCATATTGTCATGGTTCACGGACTTTTTGTATTTCCACGGTCCACGAACTTTTCAATTATATTGTGTTTATACTCCTAACAGCTCTATTTATATTAAAAAATCGACTTTCTTTCTTTATATTACTTTTGCCTAAACAATCGCCTCTACATTAAGGCGACACAGCCCTCCCCTTCGCAGTACACTCGACAGGGCCGAGTTAAGGGAAAAAAGATTAAACTACAGCCCCTAACAAAATGATTTTTTAGTATATCATATACCGGTCTGTAAATATGAAACCGAAATTTGCTTATGGATTGCTATCTAGATCTAGTTGTCAATGTATTGACTGTCAAACCACGTCATTGGTGCCTTTTTTTTGTGTTTACATTTTTCAAAGACTTTTAACTCACAACAATACAAGTTTAATACAACTAATAGGTTAGTCAAAAAGTTTTGAAAGCGACATCTATGGAGCAGTAGAAAAACCAAAACTTCTACGTCATTTTAATATTTCATCTTTCATAAGAACGTACTCAAAATTTCAATTCCATCTGTCAATTCATTCTTTGTTTACAAGCCATTTGAAGTTGACGTGTCAGTGTATTTTTTAACAATGGAAAAATCCGAATATCGTCCAGTGATTAAATTCTTTGTTTTGGAAGGTTTATCGGCTACTGAGATCCATGCAAAGATGGTGAAAGTATTAAAGGAGTCTTCTCCTTCATTTCCAACCGTTCACCGATGGGTTTTGGAGTTTAAGCGTAGCCGTACAAGCGTTGAAGACGATCCACGCTCAGGACGTCCAAAAAGTGCATCAACACCAGAAATCATAGCGAAAATACAGGATATGGTTTTGAAAGATCATCGATCGACTGTGGATGTGATAGCTGACACCATAGGCATCTCACATGAAACAACATGGCATATTTTGGCTGAAGTTTTGGGTTTCAAAAAACTGTGTGCACAATGGGTGCCGCATTTGCTAACAATGCAACAAAAACACGTTCGAATGCGACTTTCTGAGCAACATCAAGACAATGCACCTGCTCACACAGCTCAAAAAACCATCGCGAAAATCAGTGAATTGGGGTAAGAATTTTTGCAGCATCCACCTTATTCGCCAGATTTAGCTCCCTCTGACTTCTTGCTGTTCTCACACCTCAAAAAATTCCTTCGTGGAAAGTATTTTTCATCAAACGAAGAGGTTATAGCCGTCGTAGAGGAGTATTTTGCAGGCCTTCCAGAAAGTCACTTCCGTGATGGGACAACAAAGTTGGAAGATCGTTGGACCAAGTGTATTGATCTTATGGGAGACTATACTGAGCAATAAAAGTGATTTCCCCCAAAAAAAAATGTATTTTCATTTCCGCTTTCAAAACTCTTTGACTAACTAGTACATATGTTTTCATAGCGTTGAACATGTCATTTTTTGTGCCTGAAAACTACGATTTGCGGACAGCATTGATTTTCTGTTACCATTTGAAGAAAACTGCTGCAAAATCGCATCGAATGCTTGTCGAAGCTTACGATGAGCATGCTCTTGTTAAATCACAGTGCTTTGAGTGGTTTAAAAATTCAAAAGTGGCGATTTTGACGTGAGAAACGAAGAACGTGGAAGACCACCGCGAAAGTTTGAAGAAGCCGAATTGCAAGCATTGTTGGATGAGGATGACGCTGAAAAGCAACAACAACTCGCGGATCAATTAAATATATTGAACCTTATAATTACTTGTGTTTATTTATCTTATGCTCTTTTTTTTAATGCAGACAATTATTTGTGGTTTTTTCAAGATGTGGGAAACGCGAAAACATTAAAGTCAATATATCTCAAACAAGTCTTCAAGGAAAACTTTATCAACGATTTAAATTGAACAACAGTAATGTTCAATTTATTGTAACACAAAACATCGTGTACAAAGAGATTTTTAAGAATTAAATAATTCATCAATCAAGATGTATCTTTTTTATTTTAAACTTTAAACATTAATGAACCCTAAAAACTTTAAGCTGATCTTGCTCCATTCGGTATTTCAAAAATGTATCATTTGTTTTACTTCCGTGAATATTTCACGGGTTGCAACTAGTAGGCCAATAATCTTCTTTTGCATGCATTAAAAAAATATTGTAACATTAAAACAAACATTTATAAAATATAAAAAAAAGATATTTTAAATTAAGACGAATATTGTATATAAGAACGACTTTTGGACAAAACATTTTTGAAGACTTGACTCTAAAGTTGTTAACCCTTCCTGTCCTGTGATGTGTAACTAGTACACATTGCTTCTAAAAACTTTAATATATCTATAAATATAATAAATACTGGGTTCAGATTTTAGGTATTCCTCCGTAATACATTTACACATTGAATGAAAAAATAATATTAACAATAATTAGCACTTATAGGTCACATCAGAGATATTTTGTGAAAATCAGGAATAAATTCACCGATACAATCAAACGTGCCAGTGTGTGATGTAGGTATATTCATTATAAAAATCCGCATGGGTGAGGAAGCGAAACTATTCACGTTTCACTCTCACTCTACTTCGGTATATGGGAACGCAAAAAAAAAATCAGTTCGCTCACTTCATGCGTTGAGTAACCATCCGGCTTTCGTTCGAGGTGGTTGTCTCGCCCGTTTTGTGAACGTCGGTCGATGATTTTTTTTTCATGTTTTCAGCAATAAAATATCAATTATTATCACTTATGACTTCAAATTTAATTCATTTAAGCAATTGTCTATGAATGTTGTTATTTTTCCGATTTAAAATTGCTCATTTTTACATGTGTATTGAATACACAGCACCGGTACGCAAGTATTATTTTAGAACAGTTAGGGAAAGGTTTAATGCATTGTAGGGAATACCCACGTCCCTAAAATATTGTCAACATGCAGGGTCAACGACCGATGAATCAACCTCTGGATATGTACAAATGTCACATACCAGAACGTCAATACTGTTTACACGCAAATAATGTTTACATCGCATTCCACGATAGAAAGAGAACATATCACGCCGTCTCGCCGTTTCGACAATAAATATCATACCCACTGTATTATCCGCAGCGCTTGCGACCACCTCAGCGCGCGCAGGAGTGAGATCAAGATATACCGCGGACGCATTCATGCGCCCCGTTCTGAAATTCTATATATACCTACTTATCGATGAATAAAGAGCACTTGTTATTATTCACTTGACCATTCATCGCTGTTTACTATTTATTGATTATTCACTCTCACTTCCCGCATTCCTGAATAATCATCACGACCTATCAAATTAAGCATCCCGCTAAATTGATGACCCCGAACGAAAAGGAACACAGAATTCGACTAAAGCGAATACAGAGATGTCAACAACATCATCATCAGCACTTCCTACTAGGACGTGCTGATGATGATGTTACACACGCTAAAGCATTATCTCAATCCATAAAATATACGGTAAATATAAAACTGAAATTAAAAATGACTGATATAAATCAGACCATACACGTATGTAGGTATTTAGTCATAGATAACGCCAATACAAGCACAATATCATCAATATACAAACTGTAAAAAAACGTATACGAAAAATATGTATGTATTTTTTATTAAGTCTGAAAAAACGCCCAAAATTCACACCTCTTGAGTATGATACCCCTTTTAACAAGCACGTTTTCGTTAAAAATTATCTTAAATTTTTTTATAAAGTGATCCCTAAAGTGATATCTTTTTACTTTGCAAGTGGACGAAATCAGTGTAGATATCTAATGTCTTCCTTAATAGGGCTACCTTTATTGGCATATTGGCATCATCAAGTATCGTCGTTAGCAATAAACTTTAATAACCGTAGCGATAAAACAACGAACGTTTTGTTCCAATAAGCGATACAGATTCAGCTTTTACGTGTATACTCGATTTGTTTCCATTTTTCAATATTCCTCCCAAATAAACGATTATCCCGATTAATGTGAATCTATTGTTATCATTTGATAATCTAGACAGAATATCAAACTGTTTTTTTTATTCATAATTTCCAAATAATATTTAAATTTTCTTTGTATTGTGACATTTAACAAAAAAAATATAAAGTACTTATTTTATTTTAAATTCAAACATTGATTTCATTTTCAAATATATTTAATAAAGCCATCTTAATTAATAATCGTCGAATAACCATGACGATGAAATGGTTTGTATAGCGCTGCTTAGCATTAAAGTAACGACCTCCGTGGTTGAAAGACGCCTGTCTCGCAACCCGGAGATTGCTGGTTCAAATTCTTCTGATACACACTTTATTTTTAAAAAAGATTCCAGTCTGGTTTTCATTTAATGCCTCTTTAACATATTCCTGGTTGGTTGGAAGATATTGAATACAATACAATATAATTAAAGCATCACATAAAAAGCGTTTTGTAATTAATACCTTAATAGCGCCACTTAATAAAGCAGGTAGAATATTATGTGAAAGAGTATATACTCGTAAAAACATGGTGTAAATATTGTAAATACGTCTTGAACTATTGGCAACTGATCAAATGTTCACCATCGCTAGAATTAAAACATCTTTTGCCCAAAGACAATATGCCTATTTAGCTCCCATGACATACAATGAGGTGTCGAATTCAATAAAGGCAAAGGTAGAAAAACAATTTAGGCAGTCGATCGGAGCGTGGTTGTTATTGCGACAGGAATTTGAGTACTTGGGCTTGCAAGAGCAACGACTAGTGTAAGAGGTTTGTGTGAGCTCTTGAGTGTGGTGTTTTTTGTTGTTTTATATTTATATTTTTAAATATCCTTGTTTTAATTGTGGGATGAATGTTTTTGGTCTGTCTGGAGTGATGAAATGTGAGGAGTTTGATTTTACGTGATGTATACGTATGTAATTGAGCGTCAATGTTTGTCAGGTTGATGAGAATGTGCAACGAAGTTTTATAAAATCAAAAATCGGAAAGAAGTATCGACTTATTTTTTCATGCTATATATCCTCAGTGAGATACAGGCAAAAGCCTAGTTGACTGGGGACACGACAAATGAAAGGCAACAGATCCAGATCCATTAAAATTGTGTCAAAATTAAATTACCTGTTGTTTTTTCGCAAATTGTGTATATTTCTGGTAATGTGTAAAATAAATAAGTAAATTGACATAGATATATATTCATCATCACGGAATGTCCCTTTCGGGGTGGGCAGAAAGAACAGATCTTCAATATGTTTTCCATCCAAGCATGCAACTTTCACCTCCTCCACCTTCATTAATCTCGTCACGCACAATTTTCTATGATTCATCATACTACTCAATTTACCTTCCTTCACAAATTTGTCCATTTGATCCAGCCATGTTTTCCTCGGTCTATCTCGTCTACGCACAACTTGCGCTTTTAACTTGATTACTCACTTAGTCATTCAGTCTCTCCACGTGTCCAAACCATCTTAAAGCGTCTTTCTCAATCTTACTTAAAATATCCATTTTATTCATGCATTTATTTCTGATTTCATCATTCCACCTTCTTTTTTATATAAACACACATTTTTTTAATGGACGCATCCGCATAGTATTACTTTTTGATATTAACACACAATTTTCTTAATGCACGCATCCCCATAGTATTACTTTTTTATATTAACACACAATTTTCTTAATGCACGCATCCCCATAGTATTACTTTTTTATATTAACACACAATTTTCTTAATGCACGCATCCCCATAGTATTACTTTTTTATATTAACACACAATTTTCTTAATGCACGCATCCCCATAGTATTACTTTTTTATATTAACACACAATTTTCTTAATGCACGCATCCCCACAGTATTACTTTTTTTATATTAACACACAATTTTTTTAATGCACGCATCCCCACAGGTATTACTTTTTTTATATTAACACACAATTTTCTTAATGCACGCATCCCCATAGTATTACTTTTTTTATATTAACACACAATTTTCTCAATGCACGCATCCCCACAGTATTACTTTTTTTATATTAACACACAATTTTCTTAATGCACGCATCCCCACAGGTATTACTTTTTTTATATTAACACACAATTTTCTTAATGCACGCATCCCCATAGTATTACTTTTTTATATTAACACACAATTTTCTTAATGCACGCATCCCCATAGTATTACTTTTTTATATTAACACACAATTTTCTTAATGCACGCATCCCCATAGTATTACTTTTTTATATTAACACACAATTTTCTTAATGCACGCATCCCCATAGTATTACTTTTTTATATTAACACACAATTTTCTTAATGCACGCATCCCCACAGTATTACTTTTTTTATATTAACACACAATTTTCTTAATGCACGCATCCCCACAGGTATTACTTTTTTTATATTAACACACAATTTTCTTAATGCACGCATCCCCATAGTATTACTTTTTTTATATTAACACACAATTTTCTTAATGCACGCATCCCCACAGTATTACTTTTTTTATATTAACACACAATTTTCTTAATGCACGCATCCCCACAGGTATTACTTTTTTTATATTAACACACAATTTTCTTAATGCACGCATCCCCATAGTATTACTTTTTTTAATCCAAATTTCACTTCCATGCGTCAAGGTGGCTATCTACACACTGTTGAGTATTGTCATTTTTGCTATTCTTGTTATATCGTTCGATTGTGCTGCTTATTAAAGTGCTTCGTTTACCTTGATCCCTGTCGCTACCCTTCTCTTAATGTCCCTTTCAACTCGCTCATCACACGTAAACATTCTACCTAGATAACAAAACTTACGATAAAAATATAAAAATTCACACCTTATAAATAGTACAATGGCATACTCCGTAGTCTTGATTAGTAACCAAATTTATTGAATATTGTTTCGGTCTGATTTATATTATGACTTATTAAATACCTTTCAGTTTAATGGGATGAATTGCCACATGGCATTAAACCCCGCAAGGTGTACATTAAACCCCATCCGTTGTACATTAAACCCCGCAGGCTATACATTTAACCCCGCCCGTTGTACATTAAACCCCGCCCGTTATACATTAAACCCCGCAAGTTGTACATTTAACCCCGCCAGTTGTACATTAAACCCCGCAGGTTGTACATTAAACCCCGCAAGTTGATAAATGCATAATGTTATATGTTGATGTAAACAATTATTTCCTATAATTATTAAATATGACCATTTCAACAACAATAAATACGAGTAAATGACTTATGACCACTTCCGTGGTCATTCAATAGACAGGACACCTATCTAACAACTGAGTGGTTGCAGTTTTGATACCCGTTGATATATAGATTTATTCAAAAAAGATTCTGATTTTCTCTAAAAGGTTATTTACTATCTATATGGGTAGCTGGAAGAGATTGATATATGACAATCCACCTATGAGTTTGTACTAAATACAACGACAATATTAAATAACACATAACTTGTATAGAGCTGTTTCGTTATACAATATCACCTCAAAATATATTCTACGAGTACTCGAGAGTCTCAAAAAGAAATTTCAGAGACAGATATCACGACGACCTCCGTGGTCTAGGTGCATGGTAAAGTACCGAGATTCCGTGCGGAAGGTCGTCGGTTCGAACCCCACGATGTGCTTCTCCCCTCAAATAACGCAGGTATTTTTTCCACCTAGTTATTATTTCCACCTACTATTCTGGGGTATAACGATACCTATGACTTCAGTCATATCTATTTTTTCAAAAAGATGTGGAAAAATCATGCCGGTGTGCTCCGATCATCTATCTTCGGTGTACCATCGGATTCAGTACAGCCGTGTGACCAGTAAGTTTGCTGGTGTGCAACGAAGCCTAGAAACGACGAAGAGTTGTTCATACACCTTTCTTCCAGCTCGGTGGGTGTGGGTTCAATTCCCATTGGTGGCCAGATTAAAAAAATTGATCTAGTCTTCTTTAACACCTTTCTTGTTGGTCGGAAGAGACTGCCTATGCTAATGAACCCACCAGATTAAACTGTTTACAACGGAAATCCATTACATTAAAATAACTTTAATTTATCGAAGATTTCTGCTTTCACTTAGCGGAGTTCTATACAAATTTTAACAATAAATAACTTTGTAATTCAACTAATAAAATTAATCTCCGCTACACGTGTTTCTACCTCCTATCCCGAGGCTCCCTTCTTTAATATTTTTTTGTTAGGTCAATTCACACTGGCATTTCCAATGTTACATAACAGCAGTCTGACCTAAACACTGATCTCGAAGCAAACCTGGATCATTCCGCCTGAAGCCTCGGGATAGAAGATAGAAACACGTGTAGCGGGGATTAATATGATGAGTGAAATTACAATTAATTACTTTTTAAATGCAATATTTTTGCAATAATATAACGTATAACTTTGCAATAATATGACCACCTCTGTGGTCAAGTTGATAAGATACTTGTCTTCCAACCCGGGGGCTGCGAGCTCGATTCCCGATGAAATATAAAATTTACAAAAAGGAATTCCGTCTGGTTTTCACATAAAACATCTAAGATATCGTTTTGGTTTCTTATAAGAGATCGCGACATGGCAATGAGCTCGCCAGATTGTACTGTATAAAACGAAAGTGGTATATACTATAATCACTTTTAATTATGGATTAAGCCTAAAATGTGGCTTATCAGCCCGGTGTTTCAGCCACTACGCCACAGATTCCTATATTGGCTTGTTTTAACCACCCCAACCTGCTATTTTGTTCCTCTTCCCTTAATTCCGAGCACCTTTTATAGGGTGGTACCGCCCACTTCGGGAATCAATCGCTTAAATAGACCATATTTTTGAGATAGTCCAAACCTTAAACCAGCCCTGGATTGTTTATATTCCCCACTCACCCCCATCCCTTGGCATCTGCTCAAAGCACACAAAGCATGGCTCTTCTATTGTTCACATTTTATTTGTTCTCCTGTCGTATTTTTATTTACAAATATTTTGTTCACTCGTCCATTATTTCAAAAATTTTAAATGTAAGCAATACATTGTGAATCTCATAAAATGTCAGGAGGGTAACTCACTTTTTGGGAAGTCTTATTAAAAATCATGATTATATATAAACACTACGCACGTGCACTACACTCCACCTAAAGCCCAATGTATTACTGTCATATTATATATCGGAAGATCTTCAAAAGTTTCTTTGTGCGTTATCTTTGTAGCGACCGTGCGTGCGGTCATTGAACCCACTGAGGCGATCTTTGGCCGCTCGGTCATTGAACTCGCTCTGCAAGAATGCGAGACGGCGCTGGGCGAAGGTCACCGCGCGGTCATTGAACTCACTAGTAGCGAACAGAAAGAGTGAGACGCCGACATATCTCTTGCCTCTCCTACAGACCGTAGTATGAAATGTATATGGAACGCGTGACAATAACCATGTGTCCGGCGAAGCGAGACAGCGACATGTTCTGCGCCGTTCTATACATTATAAATACAGACGCTCTCAATAAACTTTCCCTCTTTGCTTATCTCGATCTCGACGACTTTTATTAAAACAACCTCATCCTTCTATGTGATACGCAAGTCCCTAAATTTTCCCTAGTTAAGTTTTCGGCGGTTTTTTTTATGTAACATATTTTTCTAAACATATACAAATGCGGGAAGTACCTTATCTTATGCCCGCAGCCACAACCTTCACATTCTTACACTCAAATTCTATATTTTTGTAATATTTTTAAACTGTAAATATAATATAAATGGATTCGAGTACCAGAATGAAATTATTGAGAAGAGTTTTCTCTTTGAAAGGCACTACATTAATTGTCTTTGTATTAATATTATTTGTGCAGTTAAAAATATACTAAAAAATACTTAAATAATGAGAAGAATATAACTTTGAATCATATAAAATATACGGATAATAATTGAACAATAAGTAAAATGCAAGGAATATATTTAAATTAAAATAATTAATTGTAAGAATTGTTATCTAGTTAAAAGTTAGTAACATATGTCTATTTAGAAGAAATTAAATATCAAGATTATTAAAAATTACATTTAGGAAATTAAAATCAAGTAAGTTCATAATTACGAGTCTTCTTCTTTCTGGCACTGTCCCAACTCATTGCCTAGGTAGGCTGTTGGGGTCGACTCTTCTCGTTCTCAGGCTGTATATCATATTCTTCGGTTCTGGGTGTCGCTTTCATCTTGGCCGTTTCTCTGCAGGATTTTGGAACATTGAGTCATCCAGGAGTTCTTTGGTCTTCCTCTGGATGGTTGTCGAGGAAGATCCACAGACATTGCCTGATTTACCGTATGGTCTGGTGGTATCCGTCTTATGTGCCCGTACCATCTCAGCTGCCCTTCCACGTTACTGTTTATTTCAGTGACCCCCAGGCTACCACGAATGCGTGAGCTCTTAATTTTATATTTTAATGATACTCCTGCGCACCACTTAAGCATTCGCATTTCTACTGTTTCAAGTTCTTTAGAGTAGGAGCTGTACATAGTCCAGCATTCTGAGCCATATATAATCGCGGGTCTAACGATAGTCTGGTATACCTTTCCTTTTAGGTCTAACTATAGTCTGGTATACGAGTATAATACATACATTAGATGAGCTCTTAAGATGTAAATTTGTACATAGGTATACTTTAGCAAATGTTTGTATTATAAAGTACTTTATTAAAAAAAATAAGAATAAAACCTTGTACTTGTACTTTGCTCATATAAGTAAATGACCCAAATAGGACACCTTTCGGATTTTAATATTAGTCAGCAACTCTCTATCAACTTTGGATCTTTGAAGAACCCTTGTGTCGCTTACCATATTTGTCCAGGGTATCCGTAGCATTCTCTAGTGTATACACATTTCGAATGCTTCCAGTCGGTTCATACTACGAACTTTGAGGGTCCATGATTCCACTCCATTCAATAACACTGACCAAACGTAGCATTTAACTAACCGTTGTCAAAGTTTCAAGTTTAGATTATCATCGCAGAATACGCTTCTCATTTTATTAAAAGCCGCACGAGACAATTCAATTCTGCACTTGACTTCGGTTTCTGGGTCGAGGTCTTCCACTAGGATACTTCCGATGTATAAATGTTTGCACTCTCTCTATATCAGCACCGTTCAATGTAAGACGTGCTCCTGCGTGATGCTGCCGGCCAAACACCATGAACTTAGTTTTACTCACGTTCATGTTCAGCCCCAGCCTCACACCGGCTTTATGAATTCTATCAATAAGCGTTTGAAGGTTGTCAATACTGTCTGCCAGAACAGCCGTATCATCTGCGTACCTGAAATTATTATATGAGGAGGAATGCTTTTGGGAAGTTTCGTTATCGTCACTATGTGATTTGGATCTTCTAACATAGTGTAGATCGTGGTGGACGGATATTTATTTTGTCTCCTATAACAGCGTGAATGTTGGTGGGATCGAACTGAACACGATGTTCGTCGAAGTCCAGGTAAGCAGACACGTAGTACACGAGTATTACCACGGGCAAAAGGAATATATCATGTAACAAAAAATTCAAGGCGTGTATTCAAAATTTAAAAATAGTTTGACAACTTACCAACCCTGATCACCGCCATGTGACGTGATAGTCGTTCCGTCTCTCTTGCGGCAAGGGTTGGTTTGGTGAGAAGTAAACCGTTACGATCCGTAAGGATCTCAAGGGACTGTCTGTCGTGCTTGTTGAGGATCAAGGTGAGCTGTAATTGCCCGTTTGAGCTCCCGTGGGACTTGACTGATCTGTCTTCTGTGTTCTGGCGCGGAATAAACTATTCATTCAGGGGTAAGCAAGCGTTTCAAACACTCTAAAATACAAAATACCATGATATATTTTATCGCAAAACAGAGACAGCGTTTTTCAAAATTGCTTTTGGATTTTTTTCAGTACCATCTTTGATGTATGTGACTGAAACTTAGATATGAAAAAAATACTAAAAAGAGTTTAAAAAAATGCTGTAGAAATGAGCGCGCTGAAAAGAATACATGGGGTAAGAATGCATGATAGAATACGGAATAAAGTGATTAAGGGGGAATGTTAATTTAAGGGGATATTCTACTCTAGAGGCGTGAATTTCGAGTTTTTTCAGACTTAATAAAAAAAAATCTAAAAATATTTTTCGTATCTTTTTTTTTTGCAGTTTGTTTATTGATGATTTTAGAATGCACAAAAAAAAATTGAAAAAAAAAATTTTTAATTCAAGATCGTTTCAGCTGTTATAACATATCTTGTCGTAAAAAAAAAGGGGGTAAGCTGGTCGACATGATTGGAACCTTTTTATAAATTTAAAACAAAAACCATACAAAGTTTCTTGATAAATAATAATTGTGTTCTAGTTGGTACCAAAGAAAAAAAATCGTAAAATAGTGGCTGTCTGAAAAAAGATTAAAATTTTTTTACCCTTTTTTTTTAATAATAAAAATACAAGTTTTAAATTTTTCAAGGTAGGGACGATAAAACAATATTTATTAAAGTTTTGTACTAAATTTGAAGGCAATCGGTTGTATAAAACTTGAGATTTTATGTCGACCAGGTCAAAAAAAGTAGTTTCGAGAAAAACGCATTTAAAGTTTTGAGATTATTGTCCGAGTCATTCCGGTGCGGCGTAATTGCTGCCTCATTTATAACTTTAACTTCGTAAATATTACGAATTAAAAACAATTTTTGAGAACATATTTTTAAAGGTCTAAACTTTAAGTATATACAAAAAAAATCTAATTTCTAGAGTATAACACCCCCTTAAGGCTGGAATGATGAGTAAAATAAAAAAAAACACACTGAGATAGTTTGGGCACGTGGAACGAATTAATAATGAGGTTCTTGAATCGAATTAGCCAATCATATTTAATGGAGGCTATATAATCAGTCTACCTCATATTATCAAGGCTTTAAGTCTAAGGGTTTTTCATTATTTATTTATTGGCGATAAGTTGTCTTAATATAGCATATATTTCTTGAAAACAATTCATATGATTAAAATATATTTTATTTGATTCGACACGTGCCCCATTGGTTAAGGGATCCTAAAATATATCCTAATTTGGGAAAGATTCGATCAACCGTTAGAAATTAGAAATCAAACGATGTGTTATTTGTAAAGTGGGGTGTCGCTCGACTGGGCATCGGGAGGTAATGGGGTTGTGACAGGTGGGGATACAATAAGGTATATGGACGTTTATCAGATTAGAGGCAGATAGGCACAACACCTTTTCATCTTAAGAAAAATATATAAGATTTTTTTATAAATATGGTATGAACAAACTCAATGGTTTTCAAATGTTTTCGTTTCATGGCACCCTTAGTGTATAAAGATTTTTCATCGTCATTTACTGGGCATTGTGATTCCCATGATATCCCCTGACGACTTCTATCCATCCATTCCTGCACTCCGCAGATCGAAGAGCAGTTTATAAGGGTAGTTCTGCTATGTTTCTCTTTTGGTGAGTCCAAAGTATTGGTGTATCTCATCCCCTTTTGCATCGTTTGTCCACGCTTTCAGTGACTATAAACCTCTCAAAGCTGTCTCCTTGGCCACGCGCAATGTCTCCAAAGAATCCGAGAACTTCACGTAGGTATATTTACGACTACCTCTAAACGACTCATTTCTTTGAGAGTGGAGGCATCAGTCCGCTTACCGTCCATAGAATTCATAACACCCTTCTCCAGCATTACATTTCAAATGCATATATTCTACGTCGTTCGAAGATTTTTTTATTGCACCTTAAAAAACGATCGTTCGTTGCTGGATCTCGTAGTCGAGGATCCCTTCGTCATTCCATAACGCAATTTAGTTGGAAAGCAAAACTGTGCTGCAGAGTTTTTTTAAGCGAGTGAGCTGGTACACACCAGCAAACTCACCAACCACACCACTGTACTGGATCCGATGGCACACCGAAGTAAGTCGATGGGAATGCTCCTATGTTTATTATAACCTCATCGTTTGATGAAAAATACTTTTCACGAAGGAATTTTTTGAAGTGTGAGAACAGCCAGAGGGAGCTAAATCTGGCGAATAAGGTGGATGCTGCAACAATTCGTACCCCAATTCACTGATTTTCGCGATGGTTTTTTGAGCTGTGTGAGCAGGTGCATTGTCTTGATGAAAAATGATTTTTTTCTTCTGCAAACCGGGTCTTTTTTCACAATTTTTTTCATCCAACTGGTCCAAAAGGACACAATAATAATCAGAGTTGATTGTCTTACCAGTTTGGAGATAATCTATCAATAAAATTCCTTTTGCATCCCAAAAAACTGACGTTAACACCTTTTTGGCCGATTTCTGGACACGAACTCGCTTCGGAGCCAAAGTGCCTGGTTCACACCACTCTTTAGCCTCTTGTTTTGATTCAGGATCATGGTGGTAGACCCAAGTCTCATCCATAGTGATGAATCGATGCAGAAAATCCTTTTTATCCTTTCGAAATTGCTCCAAATGTTGCTCAGAAAGTCGCATTCGAACGTGTTTTTGTTGCATTGTTAGCAAATGCGGCACCCATTGTGCACACAGTTTTTTGAAACCCAAAACTTCAGCCAAAATATGCCATGTTGTTCCATGTGAGATGCCTATGGTGTCAGCTATCACATCCACAGTCGATCGATGATCTTCCAAAACCATATCCTGTATTTTCGCTATGATTTCTGGTGTTGATGCACTTTTTGGACGTCCTGAGCGTGGATCGTCTTCAACGCTTGTACGGCCACGCTTAAACTCCAAAACCCATCGGTGAACGGCTGGAAATGAAGGAGAAGACTCTTTTAATACTTTCACTATCTTTGCATGGATCTCAGTAGCCGATAAACCTTCCAAAACAAAGAATTTAATCACTGCACGATATTCGGATTTTTTCATTGTTAAAAAATACACTGACACGTCAACTTCAAATGGCCTGTAAACAAAGAATGAATTGACAGATCGAAATGAAATTTTGAGTATGTCTTATGAAAGATGAAATATTAAAATGGCGTAGAAATTTTGGTTTTCTACTGCTCCATGATGTCGCTTTCAAAACTTTTTGACTAACCTAGTATATACCGGTATGTTTTTTTTTTCTTTTTGAATGTATACATATGATCGAGGTCAAAGGTATCCTTATACTTGAGGGGAGTAGCACAGCGCGGAGTTCAAACCGACGATCTTCCACACGGAAGTCCAGTAAGTTATTGCGCGGCCATGCGCCTTAAAAAACATACCAATTAGTGGAATGAGTGAGCATGTTGTTCATCATACCTTTTCTCAAATCTTGAAATTAAAATAGATACATCTCTGCTCATTTCCGGTTCCATGTTGAGGTTAAAGCGATATTTAGTTTTTATTACAGCTACTGTGGAAAACTCAACTTTGCAGAGGTAAATTGTCACAAATAGAACCTGAATTCGCCAAAGGTTTTCGCTCAGCGTAAAATACAAGCAAGAACTTTATACATTATCTTCTAGGTAGAATAATCTTGGTTGAACTTTATCTTCAGTCAAATTTTGTAGTTTCGAGTGAGATGATTACTGTTGTAGTGACTATACGTGCGGTCACTGAACCCACGAGACGACCTTTGCCCCACCTTCACAATGCGAGACAAACAATGGACAAAGTCCACACGGTCGGTCATTCAACTAACTACTAGCGGAGACCGCATTCCATGAGGAAAGGAGAGAGCAACATATCTTCCGCGCTGTCAGTCAAAACAATGAATACATACGCATCGACAGTAAACATATTGTAAGCGCAAAGACGAGACAGCGATATATTTCGTACGCATTCCCGCACACGTCCAAAATATTATAAATACCGACGTTTATCAATAAAGTTCCTCTTTGCATATTCCGATTTCGACAAGTTTTTATTTATCAACAATCATCCTCATCATCTCTCCTTTAAGGAACAACCGTTCCTAAACTGTCCTTGTCAATCAGAGAGAAGTCACTGGAAGACACGAAGACACTGGCGTATACTCCTTCATATATAGGAGTTCACGGCCATTATTCAAAGAGAGAGAGAGAGAGAGACACTAAATCATAGCTTGGGATTCGAACCCACTATTATTGACAGATTAAAAATATTACAAAATAAATATTACAAATTGAATATAAAGATAGCAAGGTAGTAGCTGAAACCATTAATTTAAAAACTTCCAGCCATCGACATGATTAGGAAAATAAATTTAATAAGAGAACCGCAGAAGACTTACCAAGGAAAGACGAACTACAAAGAAACCTTTGTAGATCTTCTGATATGTGATAGCAACACATTCAGCTTTAGGTGTAGTATAATTTATTGTGTAGTGTTTATATTAATTACATCATACCTTTTGATAAGACCCCTAAAAAGGCTGTATTTAAGTGCTTCCTAAAGCTGCACACGCCACCTATATCTCTATAGGTGGCGTGTGCAGCTTTAGGAAGCCTATTCTATAACACTTATTCTATAATTCAGATAAGATCAATCCATTTGCATTTTTTTTCGACAATACTAATATTAACCGAAAATAAAAATCATCTATTGAATTAATATTATATTATACAACGTGTAGCAAAAAAACGTATCCACAATTTTAATAATTATGAAGTCTGTATTTATTACCGAACATTTATTTTGCAACGTTCACAATGAACTATAGTACATAAATGTATTTTTTTATACTTAGCGCTTGTTTTCACACTGATGACAATTCTGGTCTAGATGTCGCTGGCAACGCAAAGCAACGGAATCACAAACATCGAGAGTAATTTTATTTGGTATTTGGGCGCATTCTCTTTCAATGGCTAATCGTAAAAAATCAATGGTTACAGTTGTTTTAGCATCAATTTTATTCTTGAGAAATCTCCAAAAGAAAAAGTCTACAACCGTGTTTTCCTACTTTCAGTAGCGCTTCAAAATAAACTTTCTTTCTTAATCTGGCTTCAGCCATTATTTTTCAATGGTAAATTCTTCAACAAAAAAAAATCAGCAAGTTTATTAGAGTGTGGTTGCATTTATTGCGACACTCTGTATTCATAGTTTTTATCTTGATTGGTAAATAAATTAAAATTATCCATTCAATAAGGCCTCGGCCACACAGATTGAAGCCTCTCTTGATGTTTAGAGCTATGTTGCGAGTTAGTTGACATATCTTAGCGAACCAACGTACCGTATACTATCGCTGTGGCTACACTGCACGCTTCACGCCACGTTGCATGATGATTAGTCATCGAGTGAATCTCCTAGCGAACAGACGTGTTGGTTAATTTACAAGTTGGCGGAAGTTTTAATGACAGCTTTGTGTAAAAGGGAGCCTTTGTGGAACCCATCGAGCAAATTATACAAAAATGTATCTGTAATAAATTCACTTTGGAATGAAGTTGCACAAAAAGTAAATAAAGATAAGGTAAGTTGTAATGAAATTGGTTAGTTTTGAGGGTGACATCGTGTGTTGACTCAACCGCTCCCAACTGTCAAATGAATTTGTGCGTAGCAGTTTGATGTGGCCAGGCATGAAGTCACCTAGTCACGTAAAACCTAGTTTAGCGCCTAACGAAGCACTTTGATGTGGCATCGGTCTAAGAATTACGAAACAATTATACGAGTTTTGCAATATCAAAATAAACACGTAAAAATGACGAAAAATACAATATTATCGATTCAAAACCAATCAGTTAATAAACTCTAAAATGTATTTAAAAATCGTATACAGTTTCAGGAACACCCTAAATTATTGCTACAAATAGTCCTGAAATAACGCTGAACGTGAAAAATGATATAAAACGTGAATTTAATAATAAAAATTAATATTTTCTCGCTTTGTTTGTCGAACAAATAAACGAAAAAAATGTTCAGACAAAGAAAATAAACAGTAGAGAAAGAAAACATTGTGTTTATTTTGTTTTTAATTTCTGTGTACCTCCAGCATCACAGAGCGGATGTTTGTTATCATTTGTCCTTTGTTATTGGATAAATTTAATTAAAATTGTGAGCTATCAAAGGTTTCGGTTTTACCTTTGTGGAATTCCATAGTAGAGTATTTAACAATAAATCACTTTGTTTTTTTCCTTTCTTTTTTTCTTTTTTTTTCAAAAGAAAATTTTTGACCAAAGTCATAGGTATCCTTAATACCCTCGAATACTAGGCGGAAAAGGAGAGTCGTTCGAGGAGAGTAGCACAGCGCGGGATTAATAAATCATTTTCTTTTTTGTTTCAGAAACAGCAATACTCCTCCCATCATCCCTATCTCAGAGCAAAAAGGTGAACGAGACGGAAGACATCAGGAAGACCTTGAGGATGCGAAGCCCTGATGATCCTGACTTCAATCCTCACAAAGAGTAAGTACTTGACATGAACTATTTAGGTAGCATTAGTTGTCATTGACACTTGCTCGGTCGTCCCTGTGGTAGTTATTTTTTTTTATCCACTGCACGGATTTCTCTTGGTACACAAAGAGGGTCTGCTTCTAGCTTTAGCTTATTCGTTAGGAATAATATCAGCCAGGATTCTTCTCATAGTGCTAGACGGTACCGAGAATATATCAACAGTGTCATTTACTCGTAGTTGGTTCAATATCTCTATACCACGCGTGACTGAGTGTTTAGCCATGATATTCGTCCTGTAAGTTGGTATGTAGAACAGAGGGTGATTCCTTGCACGGCTATATTTATTGGGTACATATAAACTTAGTGCTTCTAGAATCGCGGGACAGTTAACTCTTCCCTTACGGTGATAAAAATGAAACGCGTGTTCCGGTGTTGGGTAGTGAGTACGCAATAAAAAATTTGCGATTTTAAATCGGAAAAATAAGAACATTCATAGATAATCCCCTTAATTAATTATAATTGAAGTTAAAAATTATAATTGAATAAATTATAATTGAAGATAATAATTGAGATTTATTTGCTGAAAACATTAAAAAACCATCAGGCAACGCTCACGGAACGGGCGTAGATCTAGTCTCGTTGCCAGCTCAACAGCTACTGCGGCGCGGCAGGGTTGGTGGCTAACTCGGGCGTGGCTTACACTTGCGAGGTTGAGACAATTGCGCTCCTCGCTATTCAGTGACGTATGCAAAAGTGAGATGCGAATATAGTGTCGCGCTTCCCGCATACTTTTCACCTATCGTCAAGACCCAAGATCGAGGCACTCACAGCGTTTAAATGCGAATTTGTTTCCGATATTCAGAAAATACTTACGATGTAGTCGATAAATTCTGATTATTATTAATATTATTTTTTAAATCAATGCGTAAATATATTATGGAGGAATACCTAAAATCTTAACCTTGTATTTATTATATTTATAGAGATATTGATGGTTATTAGAAGCAACGTGTAAAAGATACCCAACACCGGGAAGGAAAGGTTAAAGCAGCCTTGAAAAACTTTTATTAGGAATATGACAATGGAGTCTTGCCTTCTTGTTTCGAGGCTTCTATAGTTACACGCCGTGAGAAGTTCGGCATGGTGAGCATATTTTGGGTAATCACCCTTTGTTCTGTACCATAGATATCTGAGGATTATTTTTGTATTTGTTCTATATTTTTTTTATGTTTGAACTTATAAGGAGCCCAAACCGTAGATGCATATTCTTATTTGGTTCTAATTAGATAATTATATAAGTTTCAGAGGATATCGGTGCTGTTAAATTCTCTTGATATTCTCATTATAAAACCGAGTAGTTTGTAACAGTCCGATATCAAACGTGAGACATGGTTAACGAACGTGAGTCCGACATCAAAGGTTACTCCCAAATTATACAGTGCCTTCTAACAATTTTCTTATTAATTAACAGGTTCTTCATATGGAGTAAATATGTTTTATTGTGCAGAATGACCATCTCTGAATTCTTTGTTCTCTAATAACTTTATTTAAAAAATATGTGTTAAGTGTCATCCAAGTTTGGACATTTTTTTCAACAAATCTTAGCCTACATGAGGATTATTTGTAAAGTTCGGATTAAATTATATCAATTCTACAACTTAACCAAAACCTGTGGATGTATCGTTAATAACTTGGTTTGGCTAGCTAATCCGTATAGAAAGCTTCTATAATACAAAAAATGCAGTTCTACGAGGTCCCAGAAGATTTTGTCTAGGATTGAAATCACAGCTACAGTCGAAGATGTGTCGGGCTTCGTCAGTCCATCGTATCTCATGGACTGAAGGGGGTCATCAGTACTTTAACATACTCGTAGATCATTCAGCCAGAAGACTCATTTTGCAATAGTGTAAGTAACACTCTCTGTATTACATAACTTATGTAGTGGTATTGGTTTTAGAATGCCACACGATTGGTAC
Source organism: Odontocerum albicorne (assembly GCA_949825065.1). Lineage (NCBI taxonomy): Eukaryota > Metazoa > Arthropoda > Insecta > Trichoptera > Odontoceridae > Odontocerum > Odontocerum albicorne. Next base: position 2,158,894 of record OX463858.1, read on the forward strand.
GCTCAGAGCGCACATTTTTATTGTTGTTAAAATACTCGGCGATTAGAAAAACACTACCATGTCGAAATAAGGAGTGCGATTTTTGTCTTATGTAATGTATGATTCAAAATTTTTCGAAAGCTTATAATTTACTTTATTATTACTTAAAGTTTTCTAGAATTTAGTATCATCAATAGTAGTACCATCCACTATTATTTTAAAACTTTCTGATTTGGCATTGTAATTATGATACATTAATATGTCAAAGAATCTTACATTAATTTTATTTTTATGTGCAATCTAATTAAAGCTGACAAACATTTTTACTTCATAATACTTGTACTTATATTTATTTTGAATCTTGAAAAAATTCATTATTATTATTTAATGTTCCCTAGAATTTGCCATGCCTAAACAATTAATCCTCTCCGTGGTTGCAGTCCTAAGACTGGTTTGCAGCAATTTCAACTCTTCTCCTCCATTCCTCCCTGTCCTGTGCGACTCTTTTTAAATCTGTATATGTTGAGCAGCGCACGTCCACCAACAGGTCCTCCAGGTACTCTCGGCGTGGGCGTCCCCTAGAGTTTGTCCCCTCGGTCATACCCTCCATTATGGCATGCAAGAGGCCCTCTTGTCGTATTATATGACCGATCCATCCTGCACGCCTTTCGGACAGGATCCTGAGCAGGTGCCTTCCTCCTTCGATTCGTTGGAGAACCTCTTCATTTGTGATGTGGTCTCTCCAGGAAATTCCTAATAGTCTTCTATAGGACCACATCTCAAAAGCCTCTAGTCTTCGTCTATCTCTTTCGGATAGGCACCATGTCTCGCAGCCGTACATCAAGATACTCCATACATAGGTCTTGATGAGGAGTATTCTCAGTTTTAGGTCTATATTATTTGATTCTATTATTTTCTACCTTTTATTAAATGCAAGTCTAGCCTGATGTATACGGCTGTCGACCTCGCTCTTGGACCGACCGTCCCATGTTATTTTGCTCCCGAGGTAGACAAACTCCTTGGTGTTCTTTAGTGGTTTACCCGACATCACTATCCTCATCTGGTGCTGCGCTCGGCCTACAGTCAGCAGCTTTGTTTTGTCTTTATTTATCTTCATACTGTAGTTATTTTGAAGAATGCTTTCCATAGTTGTTAAGGCCTCTTGTAGTTCCTCTTCACTTTCAGCAACCATAGTAATATAGTATGTGAAATAAACTTACTTTCATTTTATTTTTATGATTGTTACAATTTAAGCTGACATATTTTTTTATTTACAAAACATGTGTGTTCGTTTCAATGTTTGAATAAAATTTTATTTTGATATTTTTTCATTTCATTAAAAAAATAAAGGGACAAGTTTTTGTAAACGCACTGTTACTCACACTATTGCAAAATGAGTCTTCTGGCCGAATGATATATATCCCTTTACACACTGATATGGTCTTAAGGTGGTAGTGTTGTATCTTATTTTTTCTCTGTCTGATGAACGTTCTGGCAGGGTTGAATTGGGTATAGTATATTATACTTGATGGCTCTATCATACCATTACATAAAACTGTTAAAAACCTAGAAATGCTAATAGATAACACTTTCTCATGGCGAGATCAAATAAATGAGGTAAGCCGAATCGAACCGATCTTCTTCAGCCTTCATTCCCTTAAAGTGTTGCAAAGATTCCTTCCAGCCGAAACCAAAATTTTACTCGTACAATCTCTGCTCTTTCCGATTCCGGACTATGCGGACGTATGTTACTTGGATGTTACAGAGGAACAGCTGGACAAATTACAGCGTCTTCAAAATGTGTGCCTAAGATTCATTTTCAACCTACGTAAGTACGATCATATAACTTCATACCAGAAGACATTGAACTTGTTGAATATTAAAAATAGACGCCAAATTCCCATACTGACGCTATTGTATAATATCCTTAACTGTCCCGCCGCCTCCTCTTACCTCGCCGAGAATTTTCAGCGTCTTTCCAATCATGGATTAGCGCTACGCTCAAACAGAGATTGTTTATTGGCCTTTCCAGTTCACCGCTCCTCTTTCTTTACGTTGTCCTTTACTGTCCATGCAGTGAGACTCTGGAATCAGTTACAAACCAATATAAGACTCGCTCCGTCCTTGGCATGCTTTAAGAAGCGATTGAAAAACCTCTTAATTTCTAGTCAGTAAAATAACGTGTTTCATTCCTGATGTTTCTTTTCATTTCCTCTCCACCATCCCTTCCTTTCCTTTCGATTGATGATATCTCACTTTATATGAAAAGTAATGTTCGGGTGATTGTCCGTCTTTGTGGAGTTCGTGGGCATGTGCTCACAAATATGTTTATGGATTTTGTGGGGATGGATAGTCATTTGAATGATATATGCGACCACGTAACTCTTGCTTCATTTACTTTTGTCTGGTTGGTTGGAAGAGATTGCCGCCTGGCAATAAGCCCGCCAGATTTTATTTGCAATAAAAGTGTTAAATAAATAAATAAATATGTTAACAAGTGTATGACCACCTCATCACTACCGTCTGAATAATTGTGACCTGTCGTACCATCGTAACATATAAGCATAGTTCGGAAAGTCTAGGATGAGTCCTGTGGCAGCTCACAAATTTGCCCCAATACACCCTTATGTATAATAATTTATTTACCTAAATAAGTTGCTATTTATTAGAATTGATGCTTATATTAAAGTTGATAAAATAATTAAAATTACTGAACATCGTTACAAGGTTGTATTGGGGCAAATTTGTGAGCTGTCACAGGACTCATCCTAGAATTTCTAAACTATAGTACTCGTACTAATTACTCCATCATAGGTTTATCACCGTATTCAATCATAAAACGAAGATTTTCCAGAAGATAGAAACTAGAATAATGCGGATAATTGAGTTTTCTGGGTTTTAGAATGTTAATGGTTAAGTTAAAGTGATTTGGGCAAGTGATCAGGTTATCTTGATCGGTATTTTAAGTATCAAACCTTATACGAGTATCATAAAAAAGACTAAGTCTTAAGTGTACGCAGGCTTAATAGTATTTAAAGGGATTTTTAAGTTCAAACTGTTTGAGATATGTTACATTGAAATATGATCTTTCTTATTCTTTAAATATCTTTGTCATCTCTTATTCTTTAAAGATCTCCGTTTCGGAGGCTGGTGATTATCCTGACTATCTTCATCTTTGAGACAGTAGATCTTAACAAATATACAATGCCACAGTAAAATCACTTCCATGATTTTTTAAGAAACGGGTTGTTCCTTAAAGGAGAGATAATGAGGATGGTTGTTGATAAATAAAACTCGTTCGAAATTGGAATATGCAAAGAGATATTTTATTTATAAACGTCGGTATTTATAATATTTGGAATGTGTGCGGGAATGCGCAAGAGATATATCGCTGCCTCGTCTTTGCCTTACAATATGTTTATTGTCGTCACGTAGTTCAGTGGTCCCCAACCCCCGGGCCGTGGACCAAATGGTACTGGGCCGCGCAAGGGCCTGCTTAAAAATCAAAATTACTTTTGAAAAATCGAACATACCCAATAAAACTTAATTATAGCTTAAAATAATTATTCCGTTGAAAACCCCTTCACGCTAAGTTACCACCGACCTTCCGACAATACCTTCGAAATAAAACAACACCACACTACCATATGCATGCCGCATGCGGAGTCGTCCTTGATTCCGAAGGCGGTCTTGCCGTAACTTAAACAAGGCAAATACTATATATTTTATATACTTTATATATACTCGTACATAAGATGTCAAATGTACCACAGTTGTAAATTTTATTATTATATATTGTACAAATATATTGTTATTAAATTTAAAAAAAAAACTACATTCAATGTGTCCCCACTCCCCCCCCCCCCCCTCCAGTGGGCCGCGGTAAAATTATGAAACGTTGACCGGTCCGCGGCGACAAAAAGGTTGGGGACCACTGACGTAGGGTATTCGTTGTTTTGACTGACAGCGCGGAAGATATGTTGCTCTCTCCTTTCCTCATGGAATGCGGTCTCCGCTAGTAGTGAGTTGAATGACCGACCGTGTGAACTTTGTCCATTGTTTATCTCGCATTGTGAAGCATGCGAGTTTGATGACCATTTTCATTTTCTTCCAGCACTTTGTTTGATTTGTATTTTCCCCAACAATATCAGATGAAAGATCTCAATTTTTCTGCTCGTTTTAAATGTCTAAGATGTTCTTACATTCTCCTTTTGCTGGTGGATAATGTTTCTCTATTTTTATTCATTCATTTCAAGGTGTCATAATTAAAGATCTTGGTAACCCACAAAACTGTCAGCGTTCTTCTAAACGAGTAACACCACATTTCAAATGTTCCAAGTTCCCTTTTGATGGCCTCAGTAAGTGTTCATGCTTCAACAACATAGATAAGTTTGGTAAATACTTGATTTACAGAGAAGATCCTTCATTGTATTGAGCAACGTGTCATCTCCACTCCATACTACGATCTCTTGGGACTGGTCCTATTGATAATTTAAACTACATCTCAGATATTTTTACTGTAGAACTCTGAAAAAAAACATTATCTACGTCGAGATATATCCTTGTTTAATGATTTTTTTACTGTAAGTTATAAATTGTGTATTTGATATATTCATTTTCAAGTCTTTTTAATTACAAGCTATGTCAACCCTCTCCAGTTACTCACTAAATGATACAATCATGCGTTTTATAAAATGAAACATTACAATCAAAGAAGCATGAGCTTTAAGAATGGTTTCCATTGTCATAAAAATATTTAGTATACCTTTTTAGCGGGCTGCTTAATTTGATACGTTGTGATGATCTTGATTTGTTTGTATTTAAAATAAAATACAAAATTCAGGAATGCGATAAAAGTGAGAGTGAATAATCGATAAATAGTAAACAGCGATGAATGGTCGAGTGAATAATAACAAGTCAAATGATTAACAATAAGTGCTCTTTATTCAACGATAAGTAGGTATATATAGATTTTCAGAACGGGGCGCGTGAATGCGTCAGCCGTATATCCCCATCTCACTCCTGTGCATGACAAGGCGTATGCAGACGTTGCCAATGATATAGTGTGTAGGATATTTATTGTCGAGACGGCGAGACAACGCGATGTGTTCTCTTTCTACCTTGGAATGCGATGTAAATACTATTTTCGTGTACACAGTGTTGACGTTTCTGGTATGTGACAATTGTAGATATCCAGAGGTTGTTTCATCGGTCGTTGACCCTGCCTGCATGTTAACAATATTTAGGGACGTGGGTACTCTACACCTTTAATCGGCTATGCGTCACCGCGGTTGCAGTGAACACAACTTGCATAAATATAATTTCATTGATTCCCCGTTATGCTCGTATGGAATGGTCCAGACATCAGTTATATCACATAGAAGTGTCCTGTTTATTCATTCCCTGGAAGACTGGAGGTACATCATGCTGTGCCATGGAGTTTCCACTCTTTTCCCCTCTTTAAGTGAGTGAGCTCTTGCACACCAGCAAACATCATCGGCAACACTGGTGTACTGAGTCGATCGATCGATCGACTCAGTACACCAGTGGTGAGACGGTGAGGCGATCGGAGCATACCGGCATGTATTTTTCCTTTTTTGAAGTGAAACTTTTATATGCGCGGTAGGGCAAATTGGCCTGAACGTCACGAAAAGTGAAACGGTGTATTATATTACTATTGAATTATTATTCAATTATTATTTATTATTATTAGATACTTTATTTATTTATAAATTATTATTAATTATTTTAATATTAATAATTATTTATTATTAATAATAATTAACATTATTTTAATATTATTAAGTGACTATATTTTTTTTATTATTAAAATTATTATTAAAAAAAATATTATTTAATTAAGAGAAAATTTCTTGAATTAAATTCCACATAACCATTTTTTATTTAACTACTATAAGAGAGATTTTCTTGAATTAAATTCCACATAACCATTTTCAAAAAAAAAATCGTTAACAAATGGAAAAAAAAAAACAATGCATAAAATCAACTTTTCCTAGGAGCTAAGAAGTTTCACTTCTACCACGCGAGTCTCACGCATCTGTTTTTTTAAATAATAAATATGATCGAAATTAAAAGTATCCATATACCTCTGAATAACAGGCGGAAAAAATACCCGAGTCATTTGATGAGAGTAGCACAGCCCGAGATTCGAACCGGCGAGCTTTCGCACGAAAGTCCAGTGTGTTATCACGCGGCCATGCACCTTTATACCATACCCGCGAATCGACAAAATAATCTGGCATACTATTATCGTAATCTCTTTGTTATTTGGTAGGCAAAATTATATCAAAACCTCAGAATTAGCGCCAACTATTTGACAATACGTTAATTTGCCAAGTATTTGCATATATTTATAGATTAATTAGGTCGGTAATCAAAGTATTTGCGTGTGTGCCTCATCGCAATAGGAACACAACCCAACAATGGTGGGAGTGGCGCAGGCGTAAGGTAATTAATACCTCAGAGGACCGCAGCTCCTTAATGACGGAGAGAACTTGGAATAACTTGGAACTTTCTATACATCTCTCCTCTTCTTGGAGGAAACTTTCTACCAAAGCCACTGTACGAGTATACCTACTTTACGGGGACACCTATATTGAGACTTGAGATTATTTGTATGAGTCAAATTTCAAGCGCGAATTTTGTATTTTCCATTTCTTATTACTACAAACAAAGTTTTGAAACAGAAATTTATTCAGCTTAGTTAATTAATATCGACGGGTGAATACACAACTTGGCATCGCAACTTTAATGTAAAATTGGCACAAGTAGAAATGTCAACCTTCGAAGCCTTGTTTTCCATTTGTATTTAAGTCCCTTAATGTGAGTTTACTATTGTATCTTTCGAATCTGTGTATAAGAGAATTTCTTTCGGATATTACTCGTATGTTAGCACAACTGAAAGGTCGATTTTTTATTCATCTTATAAATATATTGTTCCAAATCGATTAAATAAGGCGTGGTATTATAGTATTATAATCGTCGTTGCTGGACCTCGTAGTCGAGGACATACGATTTGGTATACCTATAATGGAAAACTGGCATAAGTCGAAATGTCAACCTCCAAAGCTAGTTTTTTCTTTATATTTAAGTCCCTTAATGTGAGCTTACCATTGTATCTTTCGAATCTGTGTATAAGAGAATTTCTTTCGGATAATACTCGTATGTTAGCACAACTGAAAGGTCGATTTTTTATTCATCTTATAAATATATTGTTCCAAATCGATTAAACAGGGCGTGGTATTATAGTATTTTATTCGTCGTTGCTGGACCTCGTAGTCGAGGACATACGATTTGGTATACCTATAATGGAAAACTGACACAAGTAGAAATGTCAACCTTCGAAGCCTTGTTTTCTATTTATATTTAAGTCCCTTAATGTGAGCTTACCATTGTATCTTTCGAAACTGTGTATAAGAGAATTTCTTTCGGATATTATGTTAGCGCAACTGAAAGGTCGATTTTTTATTCATCTTATAAATATATTGTTCCAAATCGATTAAATAGGGCGTGGTATTATAGTATTATAATCGTTTTTGCTGGACTTCGTAGTCGAGGATATACGAATTGGTATACCTATAATGAAAAACTGACACAAGTCAAAATGTCAACCTCCAAAGCCTAGTTTTCTCTTTATATTCAAGTCCCTTAAGGGGGGCTTACCATTATATCTTTCGAATCTGCGTATAAGAGAATTTCTTTCGAAGATTAGTACAACTTAAAGGTTGATTTCTTATTCATCTTATAAATTTATTGTTTCAAATCGATTAAATAGGTCGTGGTATTATAATCGTCGTTGCTGAGCCTCGTAGTCGTGAATATACGACTTGTATACATTTATTGGAAAACTGACACAAGTCGAAATGTCAACCTACAAAGCTTAGTCTTCTCTTTATATTCAAGTCCCTTAAGGGGGGCTTACCATTGTATCTTTCGAATCTGCGTAAAAGAGAATTTCTTTCGAAGATTAGTACAACTTAAAGGTCGATTTCTTATTCATCTTATAAATTTATTGTTTCAAATTGATTAAATAGGGCGTGGTATTATAATCGTCGTTGCTGGGCCTCGTGGTCGTGAATATACGACTTGTATACCTTTATTGGAAAACTGACACAAGTCGAAATGTCAACCTACAAAGCCTAGTTTTCTCTTTATATTCAAGTCCCTTAAGGGGGGCTTAGCATTATATATTTCGAATCTGCGTATAAGAGAATTTTTTTCGAAGATTAGTACAACTTAAAGGTCGATTTCTTATTCATCTTCTAAATTTATTGTTTCAAATCGATTAAATAGGGCGTGGTATTATAATCGTCGTTGTTGGGCCTCGTGGTCGTGAATATACGACTTGTATACCTTTATTGGAAAACTGACACAAGTCGAAATGTCAACCTACAAAGCCTAGTTTTCTCTTTATATTCAAGTCCCTTAAGGGGGGCTTAGCATTATATATTTCGAATCTGCGTAAAAGAGAATTTTTTTCGAAGATTAGTACAACTTAAAGGTCGATTTCTTATTCATCTTATAAATATATTGTTCCAAATCGATTAAATAGGGCGTGGTATTATAGTATTATAATCGTCGTTGCTGGACCTCGTAGTCGAGGATATATTATTTAGTATACCTTTAATGGAAAACTGGCACAAGTCGAAATGTCAACCTCCAAAGCCTAGTTTTCTCTTTATATTGAAGTCCCTTAAGGGGGGCTTACCATTGTATCTTTCGAATCTGCGTAAAAGATAATTTCTTTCGAAGATTAGTACAACTTAACGGTCGATTTCTTATTCATCTTATAAATTTATTGTTTCAAATCGATTAAATAGGGCGTGGTATTATATCGTCGTTGCTGGGCCTCGTAGTCGTGAATATACGACTTAGTATACCTTTAATGGAAAACTGGCACAAGTCGAAATCTTAACCTCTAAGGCCTATATTTCTCTTTGTATTCAAGTCCTTTAATGGAGATTTTCCATTGTGTCTTTCAAATCTTTGTCTGAGAGATGTTTTTTTGGAGAGGAGTACAATTCGGAGGTCGATTTCTTATTCATATTATAGTTTTTTTTATTAATTGGGCATATATGTATAAATCAACCTTAAAAGATAATTGAAGACAAATTTGTATAGGCTTTCATGGAACAACATTTTTTAATCAAAATTTATCCTTGTACTATGTACACCTAAAAGAGGAAATGTATTGTAAGCAATTTAGTTTATTTTCACCTGACTATGAAGACGGAGGTCTACGAAACCGGTAGTTAACTCAAAATAAACCAGTGGTAAACACAACACATATAAAATAAGTGTTTTATTTATTTATTTTATTTATTTTTACATAAAACATGGCAACACAAAGTGAAACTAAAGTATTTTCGAAGATTCAAGAAAAAAATTATCCATTTAAAATTTATTTGAAAGACTTACAATTTTTACAAGTTATAGTTTATTGCAGAGATTTTTCAAACTTATTCGTTCTACTACACCCTTATTTTATGAAAAGTTTGTTTTAAGGCACCCTAAAATAAATCAATTCAATTAGTGAGACAGGGAATCTGTTGTTCACCACACAGTTTCTTAAATCTTGAAATCAAACTATTTATTTATTTTTATTCTTATTTATTTTTTTTATTTAAATTTTTTATTGAAAATACAATCTAGCGGGATTGTTGTCAGGCGGCAATCTCTTCCAACCAACCAGACAAATGTAAAAGAAGCAAAGTTACGTGGTCGCATAAATCATTCAAATGACTATCCATCCCTACGAAATCCATAAACATATACGTGAGCATATGCCCACGAACCCCACAAAGACGAACAATCACCTGAACATTACTTTTCATATAAAGTGAGATATCATCAATCAAAAGGAAAGGAAGGGATGGTGGAGAGGAAAGGAAAATAAAAATCAGGAATGAAACACGTTATTTTACTGACTAGAAATTAAGAGTTTTTTTCAGTCGCTTCTTAAAGCATGCCAAGGACGGAGCGAGTCTTATATTAGTTTGTAACTGATTTCGGAGTCTCACTGCATGGACAGTAAAGGATGACGTAAAGAAAGAGGAGCGGTGAACTGGAAAGGCCAATAAACAATCTCTGTTAGAGCGTAGCGCTAATCTATGGTTGGAAAGACGCTGAAAATTTTAACTTCAACAGTATGTGAATTTGGCGTCTATTTCTAACATTCAACCAGTTCAATGCCTTCTGGTATGAAGTTATATGATCGTATTTACGTAAGTTGAAAATGAATCTTAGGCACACATTTTGAAGACGCTGTAATTTGTCCAGCTGTTCCTCTGTAACTATTTTCTTACACCACGTTGAGTTTTAAGCGATATATTGGTTTTAGTATTTATTTATTTTTTACCTGGCGAGTTTATTGCCATGTGGCAATCACTTCCCACCAACCAGAAATATGTTTTTATAGGCCCTAAGTGTTAACCAGACTGGAATCCTATTTAAAAAAATCTGGGTTCCAGCGGGGATCGAACCCGCAATTTCCGGATCGGCAGATAAGTGTCTTACCATCAGGCCACGGAGGTTATCAGTTATTACAGCCCCCACCGAAACCCTTGCTTTGCGGAGGTAAATCGTCATAAATGGAACCAGAATTCAATAAGTTTTCACAGTCAATAAAAAATATTCTTTATTTCCTGATATTCAAAACTTTGGCAATAAAAATTTCCATGTTGACAATAAAAAAAAATCAAGTGCTTAGATTCACAGGAATTATTTAAATTCATGAATATCTCGAAGTATCCCTAATAATTGACTAAGGCGTCCCAGGATGCTCAATTAGATAACCTCTGGTCAATGTTTTTTTTTTTTTAATATTTTAAATGAACAAATTTATTTTGTCATTTGTTTTATCAAACACTGTTGATTCCGTTTTCGTGAAACCGGTTGGATTATACCGTTACATAAAGTGGAATAAACAGTCTTTGATAACACAAATTACAATGTTTAAAGAATATAAATATAAATAGTAAAAATAATAAATATAAATAAATAATAAAAATAAATATAAATATAAATAGTATAAATAAATATAAATAGTAAAAACATTTGATGTATTTTATTGGTTAAATATTTTCAGTGCATGCACGTACATCCAATAAAGTTTCATTATCAAGAAATAATGAACAACGTTATTTTGAATCATTATTTTTTGTTTAAGTTTTCAAAGAAAATTTATAATTTTTTTTAACAAAAACGTTTCTCTGTGGCTAATGATGTTGTGGCGGTCGTCCACTCGAAATACTGTGGGCGTTCATACATACGGTCAATGACCGATGAAATGACCTTCGCATTCCTCAACGAAATCTAAATAAACAAGTCCCAAGTTCACACGCCGGCCATTCAAGTCCAGAGTTCACACGCCGGCCATTCAACCCACGACCCGAAGTGGACCGCATTACACGCCGGAGCGAGAACGCACCACGGCTGTCTCGCCAGTTCCGTATTTGAATGATACCTACATACAACAATTAATCGTTTTGCATTCACAGAAACGAGACGTAGGCATATCGCGAGCGCATTCTCGCGCACATTCTAAAAAGATATAAATACCTACGTTACTAATAAAATTGGACAGACTCTCTTTCCGCATTGCGATCTAACGTGTTTTATTATTTATCAACAAATCATCCTCAACATCTGTTCCCTTAAGGACCGATCTCCTAAAATGTATTTAATATAAATATTTTACTACTTAATTTAAATATTTCGTTCAAAAATAGTTTTTTTTTTAAATATAGTATATAGTGGCATGTCAACAAAATCAAATTAACCATATTTCTTACAAGGATACTTTTTTTACAAAGATAGATTTTTTACAAAGATAGATTTTTACAAAGATAGCTTACAAATTATTGAAGATTTTTTCTATATAAATAGTATTTTCCCAGATGACGGAAAGTTACGTGGGATATCGAACGGTATGTAGCGATAGAAAACAAAGCCAATGGGACATTTAAACATATCATATATACTCGAACCGGACAGTATCAAAATATGCTAAGACAGTTCACAACAGAATTTTTGTGCGAAATTTGACGTATGGGTAATTTGACTTTATGTAGTTCGAGGTAAGCCTAAAAGTTATATATTTTAACTTTTTCAAAGAAAACTTTATTTGTTTAAATTATAACATTTTAATATTTCATAACCACTCTCCACAAGAAGTTTAAAATTAAGTTTCATTGTTAAAAAGTTATGTTAAGTTTTCATATTTTCCAATTCTAAATGTCACTTATTTTAGTATAATAATTTTTTTTAAGTCAACTTATGGCAGTCTGCTTTCAAATGTGCGATACATTTATTATAATGCTTTAAATATTATTCACACCCTTTTAATAAAGTTTTCTCGTAAAAACTAAAGAATATTTCTTATCAAAGTATAATATTATATAGTGACATGTCAACAAAGTCAAATTAACCATATTTCTTATCAAAGTATAATATTATATAGTGGCATGTCAACTAAATCAAATTAACCATATTTCTTGTCAAAGTATTATAGTATGTGTTATATAGTGACATGTCAACAAAGTCATATTAACCATATTTCTTGTCAAAGTATTATAGTATGTGTTATATAGTGGCATGTCAACAAAGTCATATTAACCATATTTCTTATCAAATTATTATAGTATGTGTTATATAGTGACATGTCAACAAAGTCATATTAACCATATTTCTTATCAAAGTATTATAGTATGTGTTATATAGTGACATGTCAACAAAGTCATATTAACTATTATTCACAATGTAACACAATAACGTGTCGAAAAAGCATTATATAACATAACTGCATCTCAAGCAAAAACAATTTAATGCCAACAACGCATATTTTAACATTATTTTACGTCAAAAATACATAATAATAGGTTTGGATTGCAGGTTTGAGTCCCGTCGGAATACTCTCTCTCTCTCTCTCTCTCTCTCTCTCTCTCTCTCTCTCTCTCTCTCTCTCTCTCTCTCTCTCTCTCTCTCTCTCTCTCTCTCTCTCTCTCTCTCTCTCTCTCTCTCTCTCTTCCTATAATTCGCCACTCGATCCTGTGCATCTTCCGGAGCGACATCGGCGTCCCTCATGTCCCGCCCAACCCCCTCACGCAACCCACGTTTGGGTCTTCCTCGGGACCTCTTACCAGGGACATTAAGTGTCTGCGCCCTGTTTTCTATATAATATACTCTGGCGGTCTTCTGCTGACGTGTCCATACCATCGCAGCCTGCTCTCTAGAATCTTGTCAGAGATGTCGCATACACCTAGACTCCCACGGATGTAGGAGTTTCGGATCCTGTCAAGCCTTGTGACACCACACATCCATCTCACTCAGCTGTCTGTATGGCAAAGACGTGCCTTAGGGGAGTATTCCAGGTTTCTGAGCCATATGTGAGCACAGGCCGAATGACACTCTTGTAACCCTTGAGTTTGACGGGCATGTTTTTATCACAAGTCACACTCGCGACTTCCCACCATTTCAGCCAAGCTGAGGATATTCGGTGCTGAATATTTGAATCTAGGTCTCCTGATGAGTGGATCATGGTCCTCAAGTACTTGTACTCCTGACACTTTTCTATTTGTTGGCTACTGATGTTTATTGTGTCTGTGCCAGGGTCATTCAGAACCATGAACATGGTTTTTGAGACGCTTAGCTTCAGTCCACCACCACTCAGCTGGTCTCTCCAGGCCTGCAGTGCACCTTCCAACTGTGCTCTACTATCGGCGCATATTGCCACGTCATCCGCGTAAATAAAAGTCCACTATGCCTCTTCCGTCAGCGCATCCATAACAATGTCAAAAAGATATGGACTCAATGCTGAGCCCTGATGGACCCGTCGGAATACAATAAAAAAAAATCCCAGTCTAGTTGTAACTTAAGGTCTCTTTCACCATACATGTTTTTGGTTCGTTGGAAGAGATTACTACACTGCAGTGAACTCAGCAAGTTATATTATATACAGCAGAATGGTTATATAATACAATGTGTTGTAAATTCTTGGACCTGCAACGGCATATTTATTCTACCAAATAAAATGTGAACGCGTTGAGTCGATTTGAATATATAAGTATTTTCATACGAACAAACAACCCCCCAATTCCCTTTGCAATATATGTATTGACAGTGAGATGATTAAAATGCAACGATATTCAAAACTTCAGCAGCAATGCGATGAAAATTCAGGATTGCAATAGGATGCATTCCCCCTCGGCGGTTATGAGTAACTTACTGCAGTAAATATTTACCCTGGAGCACTGTGTTAGTCTAACTCTCCCGAATTCAGGGATGTTGTAACCATCGCCTTGTTTAAATAACATAAATAGAGCTCTGATAACATTTTGAAACTCTGCGTATCCAACCCCATCCCTTACATTCAGACGCATCTTGAATCCAATGATTAATAAATATTTCATTCATGAGTTACTATAAAAGTCATGAAACAATTTATTTTCATACAGCTTTTTATGAATTCTATGCAAAGATATTGCATGCTTAAAACACTCTAGCGCCGTATATTTTTATCGTACTCAATTAATTATATTACACTTTCATTGTACAATTACACAGTAAAACCTGACGTCATTATACTCGTACAATAAAAGTGTAATATAATTGCATTGATATGGCAATCTCATACAATCAAACATTAAGTTGTTATGCATCCTATGCGAGGAAGTAATGAGCACGCAAAAGGTCTGTGGGTGTAAGAAACGCTATAAGAACAGTCGGCAAGAATCGCTGACTTTATGCAGGGAGCCTGAAGACTGGGAGTGGATGGTTTCAGATTTTTTTAGAAGTGTAGATATATCCGTTCTCTAGCTGATAGCACCTGAACGGCTAGACGTATGAGAAATAGTTAACGCGCTTCGAATATGCACCAGCGTGACCGAGAGACTCAACGAGTTCCTCATGCATGTCACTTCTGCGGAAGGAAGTGCACATCTTGTATCAGGTAAGATCACACAATATCTCACGTAAAATCACACAATAAACACGAAGCTGCAGCTCAAAATAGGCATCGGATTTTCCACTACGTGGTCATGCAACAACAATGAAACGCAGTTTTTAAATAACGACCAAATTGAGATTTTCTGCCATATCACAACTACTACCTTAAATTTGGTTAATATTAACTTTTGATTGCGCTTAAACTACCAATATATTGATTCATTTTATTTTTTATCATGATTTTCTTTGAATGCAACTGTACTTTTCTTTTTACATGAATATCATGAGTGATACTTGGTGTGGTATCGTACGGGCTACCCATCTTGAGGCGGTCCCGTATCATTTAAAAAACTGTATACATTTTATTATTTATAGTTAAGACCTTAGCATTGCAGAGGTATAAAGACATTGTAATTTGTTTAATCAAACACTGTTTATTTCACTTTATGTAACGATATAACCCTACCGGTTTCAAAGTTTTCACCTAATTATCAGGGTAACACAAACAAGACTTGAGAGTTTGGTTTGTGCCATTGATGATGAGGTCAAAACGTTGAAACCGGTAGGGTTATACCGTTAGATAAAGTGGAATAAACAGTTTGATAAAATAAATTACACTGTATATATTGTTAAATATGTGTACATTTGAAAGAACTTTTACTTGAGCACTTCCATACTACGACCTCTGTGGCCGGGGTTTAATAGTTTGATTGCCGTTGGAACCCTTGAGTATTGTTTAATATATGTTCAGTTTGGTATTCGCTTAAGGTATTTTTGACGTATTTCTGGTTGGTTGGAAAATATTGCCAGATAGCAATGAGCCCGCCAGGTTTTACTGTATATGACGAGAGTAAAATACCATACAATACTTACGTTTTATTTGAATTGTTTTATTGTGTAAATGTATATTTTTTTTTGATTTTTTTTCTATTATAATGAGTAAAAAACACACTTCTTAATTTTTTTAATATTATTATAAGGCACATTGTACCGTTAACGAAATAAATATAGATAATATTCCTTTAGAAGCCATCGATTAACGATATTATAAAATATAACTATACTCGTCTACAGAGAGTTAGTCCTACGAGAGTGCAAGGTAATAGTGTTTAGGCCTATTGTGAAGGCGGAGGAGTGCCTCTTCAAACCTCGCTACATCTTATCGTGTATGCTGAAGTGTCCTTCAGTTAGCAGTCATCCAACATATCAGGAGTCAACTATCTGTTTTACTCTTGCGTTTTTCTGCAAATAAATTGTTTTCATTCAGCTTTTATCATAGTTACCTTCTTAAGTAATATAAACTTCAAATACTGTATGAATCACTTATGGATAAATTTTACATATAAAACAGTTAATCTTCCAAATTGTTAAACTGATACTTACCTTCCTCTTCCTGGTGTCATGTCACGTCCCCCCAACGTTGACTATCACCTGAGAGTAGGCATCTTTGTCCCCGGCAGCCCGAAAAAGATCCCGAACGCTCCCTATACCAGTCCAATCACGAGCCAGGAGATTTGCCTCCTGCCATCACCTCTTTGACCCTCTATTTTGCCTTCGATGATCAGGTGCAGTAATTTGCACTTTGGTCCTCTAAGTGCATGACCCAAATAGGACACCTTTTGGATTTTAATATTAGTCAGCAACTCTCTATCAATTTTGGCTCTTTGACGAACCCTCGTGTTGCTGACCATATCCGTCCAGGGTAACCGTAGCATTCTCCGGTTTGACCAACTTTGAGTATCCATGATTCCACTCCATGCAATAACACTGACCAAACGTAGCATTTGACTAACCGTATAGTCCAATCACGTATATTGCGGAGCCAGGATATTTGCCTCCAGCCAACACCTCTTCGGCCCTCTATTTTGCCTTGGATGATCAGGTGCAGTAATTTGTACTTTGCTCCTCGAAGTACATGACTCAAATAGGAGATCTTTCGGATTTTGATATTAGTCAGCAACTCTCTATTAACTTTGGCTCTTTGAAGAACCCTCGTGTTGCTGACCATATCCGTCCAGGGTATCCGTAGCATTCTCCGGTGCATCTTTATTTCGAATGCTTCATGCACGTTTCGAACTTATACTAAGAAACTACCTCAGTGAGATACAGGCAAAAGCCTAGTTTACTGGGGATACGACAAATGAAAGGCAACAAACCCAGATCCATTAAAATTGTATGTCCAAATCAAATTAACTGTTGTTTTTTCTCAAATTGTGTATATTTCTTGTCATGTGTAATAATAAATAAATAAAATAAATAAATCTTATATCAATAACTCTGTGAGTGTTATTAGAAACAAGTTTATGTAAAATACTGCAATGGGATTTTTTTCATTAAAGATTGGAAACATAGTTATTCTCATAATCACCATCACGTCATGTCTCTATTAGGTTAGGCAGAGAGAACAGATGATCTATTTTATCCTGACACACATATTTTGCTTTACCCTTATCTTGGATACATCAAACTGTTTGAATCCATAACATATTTAACAAAATAAAATATTCGTTTAAATTGAATTTAAAAAAAACAGATAAATGACGTATCTCCATCAATATAAGAGGTGCATGGTCGCGCCGTAATGCACTGGACTTGCAGCGGAAGGTTGTCGGTTCAAACCCCTCGCTTTGCTACTTTCCTCGAACGACACAGGCACTTTTTCCGCCTAGTATTCGATGGCATAAGGATACCTATGACGTCGGACATATATATTATTTAAAAAAAATAAAAAATACTGGGAGATCTAAAGGTAAGGAATTTGTTCAAGAATAAAGAAGGAAAACAAAGAAAAATTAGGATAAAAGGATATCCTGCGTAATGTTATATTTTTTCA
This sequence comes from Odontocerum albicorne, assembly GCA_949825065.1. Taxonomy (NCBI): domain Eukaryota; kingdom Metazoa; phylum Arthropoda; class Insecta; order Trichoptera; family Odontoceridae; genus Odontocerum; species Odontocerum albicorne. The sequence goes on from OX463858.1 coordinate 2,176,670, forward strand.
ATTCTCTCTCTGTAACGTGAATATGACCAATGTTAGACTCGCTCCGTCCTTTGCATGCTTTCAGAAGTGGCTGAAAAAAACTTTCAATTTCTAATCAGCAATGTACATATAACGTGTTTCATTCCTGATTTTTTATTTCCTCTCCCCCGTCCCTTCCGTTTCCTTTCATTGATGATATCTTACTTTATATGAAAAGGAATGTTCGGGTGATTGTTCGTCTTTGTGTGGTTTATGGGCTCTTATTTGTTCATAGTTTATGCTCACGTATTTGTTCATAGATTTCGTGGGAATGGATAGACATTTGAATGATTTATGCGACCTTGTAACTTTTTTCATTTACTTTTAGCTGGTTGATTGGAAAAGATTGTTGTCTGGCAATAAGCTCGCAAGATTGTATTTGCAATAAAAGTGTTAAATAAATAAATATCGATAGTACACGTCTGATAAATCTTGAAAGTTCATTCCACGCAAACTGTAAAGTTATGCAAAATGTGGTTTGATGTGTTGATATGCAAATTAGTCTCTCATCGCATGATTGAAAAGAGAACGGTCGTGTTTTGAAAGGAACTGGATTTATTCGCGAAGATATTTTTCAAATAAATGTTAATAGCTTGCTGACCTCTGCAATATACCTCCCGTTTCACGGGTAGGTCTAAAAGAGTCACTTCCTCCCCTTCCTCTGCCTGCTGCAGAGAAGTAGTAATCTGTGAGGGCTGTTATCTCAGATCCCGCCTAGCTCTGCGCTTCACACATCAGGCACGCAGGGTCCAACCACCCCAACGTCAGGGGTAGTTTAGGCCATAGTAGTTAATAGCGTTGGGCCAGGGGAGATAGTGTAGACCGCCTGCCTCCCTGTCCGCAACGGTATTGTCCTCTGAGAGCTTACAGCATTAATTACAACTTGCTGTATTCCAAGTACACGGTATGGTTGAAAAAAGTTAACGTTTGAAAACGGGTATTAAAATTTAATCGCAGATTTAATACCCGAACCACGGATTTTATACCGAAAGCAACTATTCAACAAATAAATCATAGATTTTATACTTTAAATACAGGTTTAATACCCCAAACCAAAGATTTTATACGTAAACTAAGAATTTTACGTCTCAACTATAAATTGTATGCTTAATCCACTAGTTTATTAACTCAATTTTAGATTTGACACCTAAAACCATATTTTTTGACACACGACACACGAAATTCGGTGTTTTCCATTGTTTTGAAAATAGCAAAAGTATCGTCACTAAAACCACTGTAACTCAATGACACAATGTCGGAATGTCATGAAAGTTTTACAAGTAACTTCTAAAGGCTGGTACTAACTGAGAATGGTATGAATTTTTTATTAGAGGTGCCATCTGTTGGTTAGCTTCGGGACTTATTGATCGATGTGTTATGTTTAAATAATACACTATCAATGCAACGTGTTTGTTTTCAGCCCTCGTCAGACTCACCTTAGATCCTGACGACCTGGAAGAGATTGCCAAATGGCAATAAGCCCGCCAGGTTGTACTGTACATAACAAAAGTATAAAACAATACAATACCTTCCTGAATCGAATGGCAATGATTAGCTGAGAGGAATGTGAACGCATTATCATATGGCAACCTTATCCAACCAACTAAAAATATGTTGGAGAATTTTTAAGAGAAAACCACTCTGAAATCCTATAAAAAAATCTGGATTCGAACGGAATCAAACTCGTAACTGAAACTGAAAACAGACGTCTTATCGACTTATCCACGGAGCTCTTCTGATGCAAATCATTATGATTTGACAAACTAGAGTCTTTAGGAGCTAGTCTTTAAGGGAGAGATGATGATGATTTGTTGATAAATAAAACTCGTTAGATCGCAATGCGGAAAAAGAGGAATTTTATTAGTAACGTAGGTATTTATATCATTTTAGAATGTGCGCAGGAATGCGCTCGCGATATGCCTACGTCTCGTTTCTGCGAATGCAAAAACGATTAATGTTGTATGTAGGTATTATTCAAATACGGAACTGGCGAGACAAATGCGGTACGTTCTCGCTCTAGTATGGAATGCGGTCCGCTCCCGGCTACGGGTTGAATGGCCGGCGTGTGAACTTTGGACTTGTTTATTTAGATTTGTCGAGGAATGCAAAGGTCACTTCATCGGTCATTGACCGTGTGTATGGACGCCCACAGTGTTCTGAGTATCCGACCGCTACAAGTCTATAAATAAAGAAGATATTAAATAAATAAATAAACAAATATTTGTCAATCGTGAATTCGGAGGGCATACCATGTCTAAGAAGATGGAGCTATCTTAGTCTCATGTGATAAGGACTGACACTTGTCTCAGTTGAGTACTGAGCACAGACTCTAGCATCTCTTCAGGTAGCTCTGCAACTCCTCCAAACTCCTTTAGTGGAAAGGAAACCTTCCCTGCATTATTAACATTTCTAAAATTACTGAATTCGTATCCATCTTTTTTTATCATTTTTTTTTATTAAACAAAGTAAACATTTGTCAAGGCTTTACCTATATACACATTTATTACTTAATTAATCTTAATTATATGTTATAATTTATGCACTTACTTAATCTTATTTTCCTACATATCATTTTATTTTATTTATTCAATCTTAATATATGAGATCTTAGAAATAATTAACACCTACATACTACTTATAACTAGATAACAATTTTTACACTAATTATTTAGCAAAAACAAGTCCACTCGTTCAGGCTACTTGTATTCCATCACATTCACTCACACCTTGGTCGTCCCAGCTAATACTGTAGGTGGACTAGTCAGACAACAGATAATGCTTCGGGAGCTTGTGCTTATAACGGAAGGGTAGGTCGGATTTACTCTCGTAAGCCCCCAGGGCACATCGTATCCAACTGTTGGATAGTCAAACTTTGTTTTCTCACTAAAATTACTTTGATTCGAAGATACGTAAATAAAAAAAAGTAATGTTGGTCCTCATCTTGAAGTTTGGAAGTGAAACATAGGTAAAAGAGAGGTAAAAACGTTGAACAGAAGAAGGATAAAAGTAAGATTAATATTGTAGATGACAATGTAGGAAAGAAGGTGAAATGAAGACAACAGAAATAAATGCATGGATTAAATGTATAATATTTTTTTTTTTTTTTTTTTTATCCACTTTGCACGGATTTCTCCTGTTACACAAAGAGGGTTTGCTTCTAGCGTTAGCTTATTCGTTAGGAATAATATCAGCCAGGATTCTTCTCATACTGCTAGACGGTACCGAGAATATATCAACCGTGTCATTCAGTTGGTTCAATATCTCTATACCACGCGTGACTGAGTGTTTAGCCATGATATTCGTCCTGTAAGTTGGTATGTAGAACAGAGGGTGATTCCTTGCACGGATATATTTATTGGGTACATATAAACTTAGTGCTTCTAGAATCGCGGGACAGTTAAAGGAACCTTGGAAGACCTTTATTAGGAATATCGCAATGGATTCTTGCCTTCTTGTTTCAAGGCTTCTATAGTTACACACCGTGAGAAGTTCGGCATGGTGAGCATATTTTGGGTAATCGCCCTTTGTTCTGTACCATAGATATCTGAGGAATTTTTTTTGTATTTGTTCTATATTGTTTTTATATTTGAGCTGGTGAGGAGCCCAAACCGTAGATGCATATTCTAATTTGGTTCTAATTAGATAATTATATAAGTTTCGGAGGATATCGGTGCTGTTAAATTCTCTTGATATTCTCATTACAAAACCGAGTAGTTTGTAACAGTCCGATATCAAACGTGAGACATGGTTAACGAACGTGAGTCCGCAGCGAAGGTTACGCCCAAATCCTTGAATTCAGAAACTCTGTTTAGTGCCACTCCCTGTATAGTATACTGATGGTGGATTGGTGAAAACGATCGACTATAAGATACACAGACACATTTGTTAATGTTGAACAGAAGATGATTTTGCTCACTCCAGGAGACTAGGGAGTCTAGGTCCTGTTGTAACTGTGCACAGTCGTGAGGTGAATTGATCTTTTTGAATATTTTCAAGTCGTCAGCGAACAATAAACATGTCGAGTGACTTATGGAATTCTGAATGTCGTCTATTAATATGAGGAATAGTAGGGGACCTAAATTGGATCCTTGTGGTATACCAGATCTTGCGATAAATTCCACAGAAGACTTGTTACGGATTCTTACGTATTGAGATCTTTATTTTAGGTAAGATGCAAATAATCCAATTAGATTATCGCTGAAGCCAAGTTTGTGCATTTTCTTAAGTAATATATCGTGATCAACTTTGTCGAAAGCTTTCTGAAAGTCTGTATATATTACGTCCGTTTGTGAAAGTTCGTCTAAGTTTGACGCAATCTGTTGTGTGAGAGAGAGAAGGTTGGTAACAGTCGATCGTTTTGGCAAAAAGCCATGCTGGTTTCCAATAAGTCTTGTTGACACTTGGTGGGTCAATTGGTTGCACAGTACAGTTTCGAAAATTTTCGGAAGCAAAGAGAGAACAGCTACAGGTCTGTAATTATGAGAGTCTAACGGGTCTCCCGATTTGAAGATAGGGCATATTACATCACTCAGAATATCCTTTCATTCTAATTTTCCTTTGATTCCCTTCCTTATTCTTTAACGAATTCTTTTTCTCTAATTCTACTATTATTGAAAGAGATTAATCATTTATTTATATTTTTAGTTAAATTTAAACTAATATATTTTTTTTCGTTAAATCTGTCGTGGATTTATGTTGTTGAATGTAATGCAAGATGAGCTGGATGGTTGGAAGAAATTGATGTTTACCAATACGCCGGCCAAATAAACCAAGATGACTCCCATGGCCTAGTTGGTAAGACGCTTGTATCCCAGCCCGGTGGTTGCGGATTCATTCCCGTTGGAACGCAGATATTTTAAAAAGGGTTCCAGTCTTGTTTTCACTTAAGACCTGTTTAAATTTTGTAATTTGTTTTTATCAAACACCGTTTATTCCACTATATCTAACGGTATAACCCTACCGGTTTCAAACCTTTCACCTCATCATCAGGGGAGCACAAATCAAACTCTGCTGCTCCCCTGATGATGAGATGAAAACCTTGAAACCGGTAGAGTTATATCGTTACATAAAGTGAAATAAACAGTGTTTGATTAACTCTTTCACGGCGGGGGACCACTTAACTGGCCCATACATAATACGTGCCGTCCTGGCGAGCGGCCATTTAAGTGGCCACTAACTTTGCGTGACGATATCTCAGTCAAAATTAAATCTTCTTTAAAATTTTTAACCTGAATATAAGACAAAACGTGTCCTCTAGTGACATCTCTTTTAAAATCATCAAAACTTCAAGTACTTGATCCATAAGAAGGATTTAAACAGACCGATTCGAGGCTGTCGAAATTTAAAGCATTTTAAATATTAGCGCCACACGTTCGGGTGTGTTGAAGGTCATGTTTCTAATGACGATTGCTCCCGATCAATATGACGTATTTTGCGTCGATATTTTTTTTGTAAGTACGCGTATTGCGTATTGAATTAATTGCCTTTTTCATTGTTTATGGATTATTGTTTTCTTCGATTATTGCTTCTTATATTGTCGCACTTTATTTATAGCTTTGATTTGGATAATATTACGTGTGTATAGTGTCAGCCAAAAAATGCATCGGCGCACAGCTCCACAGTAGTCAGATTCGGGATAATGGTGAGTCATATTTTTATGTAGATACAATATAAATTTATTGAGGTAAAACACCGCCGCCTGTGGGACACACGAAAGATACTCGAGCCATCGCCGTAAAAAGGTTAAACAAATTACAGTGTCTTTATACATCTGCAATGTTAAGGTCTTAACTATAAAAAATAAAATATATACAGTTTTTAAAATGATACGGGACCGACTCAAGATGGGTAGCGCGTACGATACCACACCAAGTATCACTCATGATATTCATGTAAAAAGAAAAGTACAGTTGCATTCAAAGAAAATCATAATAAAAAGTAAAATGAATCAATATATTGGTAGTTTAAGCGCAATCAAAAGTTAATATTAACCAAATTTAAGGTCGTAGTTGTGATATGGCAGAAAATCTCAATCTGGTCGTTATTTAAAAAAGTGCAATAAACAGTGTTTGATAAAATAAATTATAATGTCTTTAAACCTCCACAACGTTAATGCCTTAACTATAAATAATTTACTTATTTAATTCTTTTTGGGCAATAAGCCTGGCAGATTGTAGTGTATACAATTTAAGTGTTATACAATACAAAACATTACATATTTAACCTGTTCCCCGCGGGAAGCACAAACACCTGTGATCTGACGACAATCCAAGTTTCAAATCACAAATACTTAAAAAAAATGACACAAAACCGGAATAAAAATTGAACTAAAATTTAAAATAATCTTTATTCTAGCGACATCTCTGAAAACCTTGTCAAATAATATATTAGTTTATGAGATATTGTTGAATAAACAGAGCGCCGAATTTTTTTGGTTTCTCAATATTTCCAGCATTAACGACCTGTCGCGCGGATCGAGTCCTGCGATGAGTCTCTCTTACGTAAATAAACATTACTAAGTCTCTCTTACGTAAATAAACATTACTAGTGCTATATGCATTTGATTGGGTGAGTGTCATGAAGCATTGATTTGATCGTAGCATTCCTTTGTTTATTTTACGTAATGTTTAGTTTATCTCCTTTATTTAAAGAGTCTCCTTAAGAGTAATGACTATTATTTATTATCAGAAAATTACTTAAGTGTCATATTTACATGGTGTTGTAATCAAATATCAGTGGTTCTAAACAAAATATGTGTTTAAACTTAGAAATTAAAAAACGCTGAAATTGTGCCGCGCACAGGATTCGTGGAATTTGATGTTTAACGCGGTGAACAGGTTAACCATGTACATAAAAGTATAAAAATAAAAATAATAATGTGTTAAGTATGTTAAAAAAGGAGCTTTAAAACGGTTTGGACATGTGGAAAGAATGAATAACGCAAAAGTGACTAAGCGAGTATACCAGTATACAGAAGTGCAAGGTGCGTGTGTGTGTGTGAGTGTGTGTGTGTGAGTGTGTGTGTGTGTGTGTGTGAGTGTGTGTGTGTGTGTGTATGTGTGTGTGTGTGTGTAAAAGGTAGACTAAGAAAAACATGGCGAAAGTTGTGTGCATGGATAGAAAAGTTTGAATATCAGTTCTCTCTCCCTACTCTGCAAGGGACACGGCGTGATGATATGCATGTTAAACCTGAAAGCAGTCGTTTTGGATGTTGGAATAAATGTATTAATTTGTCGAGGAAAGAGCTTCGAATTATTCTAACAAATGTCGAAACAAAATTTTCGTTGCTTCATTTATTTGCAGCATACTGAATGCATGTTATTATGAAAGGTAATAACTTAACGCATTTTTAGGTCATTGTGTAACCAAATGGATTAAGTATTTTTTTAGCGTAATTTTAATGTTCGAATTAAATAAGTTATTCGGTGCTTGATGCGTTTTTACAAACGCAAAAGAAAAATTCGCAAGAAAACAAAAAAATAAATGCATATACGAGTATGTACAGTGTTGACACATTGAGCAATTTCGTGTATCTAATATGGATTTAAAAAATTCGTCATGGTGATGCGACACTCAAATATGGTGTCGTACCGCCATTATGGAAGGCTGATTACCACTGATGACGACCAAATCAAGGTTGATCGAACAAAACCAGCTTTCTAAGATACGAAAGATTGCCGAAATAAATGTCGAAAATCACCTTCCGCGAATAAGTTACACTAATTACAAAAAAATGCTTGTAAATGGCTTCGGTTTCTTATTTGTTTATTTAACACTTTTATTGCAAATAAAATCTGATGGGATTATTGCCAAGCGGAAATCTCTTCCAACCAATCGGACAGAAGTAAATTAAGTAAGTACCATGGCCGCGAAAAAACATTAAAATGACTATTTCTTTTCATACTCAGGTGTGTTGCCACCGGAGAAGGTGTCCCTTTGGGCAGTTACTTCTTCGTCATTATGTAATGTCGCGCTTATAAAAAAATTAATAAAGAAGATTTCGATCTCCTAGTGTAGATCGCGCTGGATGGGGACTTATTTTGTCCCCCATAACAGCGTGGGTGGGGGTGGGATCGAGCTTAACTGACTATCCACCCCCACGAAATCTATGAACATATACGTGAGCATACGCCCACAAACCCCACAAAGATGAACCACCCGAACATTCCTTTTTATATAAAGTGAGATATAATTTATCAAAGGAAAAGGAAGGGATGATAGGAAAGAGAAATCAGGAATGAAACACGTTATATTACTGACTAGAAATTAAAAAGAAATTCAGTCGCTTCTTAAAGCATGCCTAGGACGGAGCGAGTCTTACATTGGTTTGTAACTGATTCCAGAGTCTCGCTGCATGGACAGTAAAGAACGACGTAAAAAATAAGAGCAGTGAACCGGAAAGGTCAATAAACTATTTCTGTTTTAGCGAAGCGCTAGTCCATGATAGGAAAGTCGCTGAAAATTTTCGGCGAGATAATAGGGTGTGGTGGGACAGTTAAGGTTATTTTGCAAATGAGACAGTATGTAAATTTGGCGTCTATTTCTAACTTTCAACCATTTCAAAGCCTTCTGGTATTAAATGGCATGGTCGTAATTTCTTAAGTTAAATATACGAGTAAATCTTAGACAAACATTTTGAGTTTCTTCACATCAGGATAACAATAAATCTCAAAGAATGTTCATCTAATACGTATTTTTTTAATATAGAAGTTTCTAACTTACTTTTTTGGGGAATGATTAGGTACTGCTTTTATTGTGAATAGTTAGGTAGTGCTTTTATTGTGAATAGTTAGGTAGTGCTTTTATTGTGAATTGTTAGGTAGTGCTTTTATTGTGAATGGTTAGGTAGTGATTTTATGGTGAATAATTAGGTAGTGTTTTTTATTGTGAATGATTAGGTAGTGCTTTTTATTGTGAATGATTAGGTAGTGCTTTAAAAAAAATAAACAAATCGGTTTCTAATGCTTTCCTTTAAAGTATTTTGTCTGTTCAATTAACTTAAAATGTAATTTATTTTTAATTTAAAACAATATTATCATATATTCAAATATCATGATAGACTCTAATGTCTTAAAATAAGACAATGAAGAAATCTTCACGTTCTATCAACGCTCTATGGAGTGTTGTATAATCCAATCTGTCGTCAGTATATGCTTAAAAACTTTAATTTTCTTTCCGAGTATGGGCTTTCCCTACGATATGCTGACGGCAGAATCCTTTGTTTACCCAACACATCATACGTCATCTTGCGTGATACACTCGGCTCAACTTTCAAATTATTTTCCTGGCCCAACCAGATGTGCCACATCCTTATCGATATTAAAGAACGAACTTAAGTAGCACTCTCAAAATATTTATCTTCCTTTATTTCCATTTAGTTCGTATCGTTACTCCTATTTTTCGTAAGGTTTATTTTAAATTAAAATTTTGGTTAGTTATTCTCAAATATTGTTAAATTTAAAGGTAGGCAACCGATTAAGCATTAACTGTTGCCTGAGTAGTCTATCTACAGTATTAGCAGGGAGGACCAAGGTCTAAGTGTATGTGATGGAATGCAAATAGCCTAAACGAGTGGACTTGTACGTATTTAATAATATGTATTAAAATAATTAGTTGTAAAAGTTGTTATCTAGTTGTTAGTTAAAATGTAGGGTAATGTTTTTTTTTAATTAATTAATCTATAATACAAACTTTTGCCAAAGGATATAATATACCTTCATACAAATTTATATCTGAAGAATGAATCTAATTTGTACATTATAACTATAAACTGACTTTGTGTATTATAATAGGTTAGTCAACACGTTTTGAAAGCGACATCTATGGAGCAGTAGAAAACCAAAATTTCTATGCCATTTTAATCTTTCATAAGAACGTACTCAAAATTTCATTTCGATCTGTCAATTCATTCTTTGTTTACAAGCTATTTGAAGTTGACGTGTCAGTGTATTTTTTAACAATGGAAAAATCCGAATATCGTGTAGTGATTAAATTCTTTGTTTTGGAAGGTTTATCGGCTACTGAGATCCATGCATAGATGGTGAAAGTATTAAAGGAGTCTTCTCCTTCATTTCCAACCGTTCACCGATGGGTTTTGGAGTTTAAGCGTGGCCGTACAAGCGTTGAAGACGATCCACGGTCAGGACGTCCAAAAAGTGCATCAACACCAGAAATCATAGCGAAAATACAGGATATGGTTTTGGAAGATCATCGATCGACTGTGGATGTGATAGCTGACACCATAGGCATCTCACATGGAACAACATGGCATATTTTGGCTGAAGTTTTGTGTTTCAAAAAACTGTGTGCACAATAGGTGCCGCATTTGCTAACAATTCAACAAAAACACGTTCGAATGCGACTTTCTGAGCAACATTTGGAGCAATTTCGAAAGGATAAAAAGGATTTTCTGCGTCGATTCATCACTATGGATGAGACTTGGGTCTACCATCATGATCCTGAATCAAAACAAGAGGCTAAGGAGTGGTGTGAACCAGGCACTTTGGCTCCGAAGCGAGTTCGTGTCCAGAAATCGGCCAAGAAGGTGTTAGCGTCAGTTTTTTTGGGATGCAAAAGGAATTTTATTGATAGATTATCTTCAAACTGGTAAGACAATCAACTCTGATTATTATTGTGACCTTTTGGACCAGTTGGATGAAAAAATTTGTGAAAAAAGACCCGGTTTGCAGAAGAAAAAAATCATTTTTCATCAAGACATTGCACCTGCTCACACATCTCAAAAAACCATCGCGAAAATCAGTGAATTGGGGTACGAATTGTTGCAGCATCCACCCTATTCGCCAGATTTAGCTCCCTCTGACTTCTGGCTGTTCTCACACCTCAAAAAATTCCTTCGTGGAAAGCATTTTTCATCAAACGAAGAGGTTATAGCCGTCGTAGAGGAGTATTTTGCAGGCCTTCCAGAAAGTCACTTCCGTGATGGGACAACAAAGTTGGAAGATCGTTGGACCAAGTGTATTGATCTTATGGGAGACTATACTGAGCAATAAAAGTGATTTCCCCCCAAAAAAAATGTATTTTCATTTCCGCTTTCAAAACTTTTTGACTAACCAGTATTGTTTGTTTTTAATAATCTTAATATTTAATTTGTTAAAAATAGTTAATATCTGTATACAAACTTATAACTAGATAACAATTTTTACAAGTAGTTGATTAATTTTAATAAATGATTAGTGTGTTTTGCATAATTGAGGATCCAGTTAATATTAAATATTGACGCTACTCAAGATATTGCATTTTAAATTCACCTACTTCACGTTATTAATCAAATTAACTTCAAGGGTTTGCAATTGTTAGAGAGTTTGCCTTTATCCGAGAAAGCTCATCAAGGCACCGTTAATATTCATACAAAATTAGAAAATTCTTAATTGAGCTTAGAAATATTAAGAATTAAATTTGCAGACTAGTAAATAGACTTAGCAGAAATTTGCTTCATAAATTAATTACTGTATTATGCTTCTGGTTTCGATTGTATAGTGCAGCCTGGGGAATTTAAATACAATATTTATTGAGTTTTATGAAAGATTGTATTTGTGTATTGCGTGGTTGATGCGACTGAAGCACGACCAGAGTGAAACGTGATCGGGACAATAAACGTTACTCGAATTGCTTGTTATGTACTAGCTTGAGGTGCATGGCCGCGCGGTAACGCAGTTGACGTCCGTGAGGAAGGTCGTTGGTTCGAATCCCGCGCTGTGCTACTCCCTTCAAACGACACAGACACTTTCTCTGCCTAGTGTTCGAGGGTATAAAGATTATTTTTTTTATTTTTTTTATTTATTTTACACATGACAAGAAATATATATCATTTGCGAAAAAACAACAGGTAATTTAATTTGGACACACAATTTTAATGCATCTGGGTTTGTTGCCTTTCATTTGTCGTGTCCCCAGTAAACTAGGTTTTTGTCTGTATCTCACTGAAAGCATTACTTGATTTTCTGTTGAGATAATAACTATAGCATGAAAAATAAATCGATACTTCTTTCTGATTTTTGATAATATAAAACCCCGTTGCACATTCTCATCAACCTGACAAATAGTGACACTCAAATACATATGTATACATCACGCGAAACCCCTCACACTTCATCATTCCAGACAGACCAAAACGTACATCCCACAATACACCGTACATAATCATAAAAAAAAAATTTTAAAAAAAGAACAACAAAAAACACCACACTCAAGAGCTCACACAAACCTTTGTTACAAATCAATCCTATTGTGACTTCGATCACATCTATTCTTTAAAAAAAAAAAAAGAAAAAGCTGATGATGATGTACGGCTACCCAATAATTGTGTAGCGACCGTGCGTGCGGTCACTGAACCCACTGAGGCGATCTTTGGCCGCTCGGTCATTGAACTTGCACTGTAGGGAATGCGAGACAGCACTGGGCGAAGGTCGCCGCGCGGTCATTGAACTCACTAGTAGCGAACAGCGAGAGCGAGACGCCGACATATCTCTTGCCTCTCCTACAGACCGTAGTATGAAATGTTTATGGAACGCGTGACAATAACCATGTGTCCGGCGAAGCGAGACGGCGACATGATCTGCGCCGTTCTATACATTATAAATACATACGCTCTCAATAAACTTTCTCTCTTTGCTTATCTCGATCTCGACGACTTTTATTCAAACAACCTCATCCTTCTATGCGAAACACAAGTCCATAAAATTGCATTCCTACGATTGATGAATTAAAACAGGCAACTGTCGTTAGTATTATCCTATTGATACGTTTGAATATAAAAACGTCCCTTGTGTTGCTAGCTATAGTCTAGAAATAACTTGTTATTGGTGGTATCTTCATTCAAGGAGAGGAAGTTAGGATATTGGTAAGAAAAGAAAGATTTGCACAGGATTAACAATCATCTAAATTTACTTTTTTTAATGTTCGCATTTCCCATTCGATCTCCATCCGAAGAATTCTTAGAAGAATTGTTGAGCAGTTAAGTTGATGAATTCACTATATCCCATTAATTCCATTCTTGTTTCGTATCCCATGGGAGAATCTTAACTTAATAAGTTAAACATTTATCTTAACAGTAAAGCAAGTAATGGGGTTATCCCTCAGTGTTTTATTATAGATTGTATATACTGTATATTAGAGACAAAGAATACAAAAAAACAAGCTAGCTTTTTTTTATACCAATGTCTGAAAATTTATTATCTCGATTAATTTTTTAAGAATATTTTATTTTCAGTATTGTTTTATACTATGCATTGGTGATTTTATACACTTGTGGTGACCGTATGCGCGGTCACTGAACCCACGAGACGACTTTTGCACACCTTAACAATGCGAGACAAACAATTCCAAAGTCCACGCGATCGGTCATTCAACTCACTACCAGTGAAGACCGCATTCCATGAGGAAAGGAGAGGGCAACACATCTTTCGCGCTGTCTCTCAAAACAAAAGAATACCTACGCGCGACAATAAACATATTGTAAGCGCAAAGACGAGACAGCGATATATCTCGTGCACATTCCCGCACACGTTTAAAAAACATTATAAATACCGACGTTTGTCAATAAAATTCCTCTTTACATATTCCGATTTCGACAAATTTTTATTTATCAACAATCATCCTTATCATCTCTCTTTTAAGGAGCAAGCGTTCCTAAACACTGTATGTGTTCTAAATTGTGTTAACTTTTGGAAGTTATTGATATTTTAACTTTATATAGTGTAGTGTTACTTCCCCCTTTTTAATAAGTTTCGCTATTTAAATACTTTTTAATATTTCTGCTGATGATAGTCCACAGAAGTATTTTGACACCAACTTTGATATATAGGAGTGAAACGTGGACTTGAAACAATACTGATAGAAGCAAAATAAATTCTGTTGAAATGCGTGCATTGTAAAGAATACATACAACTTCTTTGTATAACAGTATGAATGAAGTTATAAGAGGTGACTATGAACTTAAAACTGATGTAATAAGTAAAGGGATGAAGAGCAAGCTGAGATGATTTGGACATGACAAATAAATGAACAATGACTTGTAAATGTTACCTCGACAATATTTAGTAGCTGTTTCATATGAAGACAGTCAATAAAACGATTGTATTTTTAGATAATTAAATATTTATTAATAATCAATGGAATATAACATCTGCATAAAAAAACCTTTTACAAATGACGTGAAATTTTTTTTTTTAAATATTAATAACTATTTCAAAAATTTTAATTGAATAATATTTTCTATATAAAATTTCATTGTCAAACTCTCACATCTTACAGCAGGAAAAGTTTAACCAGAAAGTTAAACCAAATTTCTATAAGGTAATTAATTTATCAAAATACTGTCATAAAACACTTTTGCGTACACGATACATTAAAGACAAACAAAAATAGGGTTAAAATCAGTTCTGTGACGAACTTTGTCATTTATTTTGTTGAAATTAATCAAGAAGGAAATGTAAAAGTTAGAGAAATCGTAGATGTTGTATGAGGAGGTGTATGGGCATAAAAAGGTTAAGGATTTGAATCGGGATTGGAAAGTATGGTGATCTGTTCTCTATACTTACCCCGACAGGGAAATGGCGTGATAGTATGTATGTCGGGTCCTTCAAATTGAGCGATTTTAAAAAAAAAAAAATATTCTTGAATAAAATTGGCTTTAAAACAAAACGAAACTTTTCATTGGTCATTAAATTATAATGTATGATATTAAAACACAAAAAAAAAACAATATTTGCCAAATGTCCACCTCTTATAGCTCCACAGATGTCCACTTTTTTGTCAAAATTTTCGATGACATTTTGGCATAATTGCGGTTCTAACTCACCAATAACGCGAATAATTTCGTCCTTCAGCCCAGGAATTGATTGGGGGTTATTTTTATAGACCTGGCTTTTCACGTAACCCCAGAGGAAATAGTCCAACGGTGTCGGATCACATGATCTTGGTGTCCAATTAACATAACCGTTTCCGGAGATTACAATACATAAAATATATCAACAATTTGAACGCGTTGTTGTGTTGTATACGACTCCATTTTTATAAATGCCATACATTACACTTTTCAAATGTCACAAGACCCAGACAAGTTCACGACGCTATCTGTGTTTTATCCAAGAATTAAAAAAACTGCTCAATTTGAAAGATCCTATAATATGTATGTATGTATTAGATTTTTCCATTGTGTGGGATAACCCAAATAGAGAAAGGGAAATACTGAGGCTGCTTCAGCCTTCATTAAAAAAAGGTTACGAAGTCTGGAAGTGGATCATGGCAATTTATTTTCCAGTGCTAATTTATCCCGGGTCCCGCCGGGAATCGATCTCCAGAACGATATTAATCCTTCAGGGAGCGATACGCCGAAATTAAAGCTTCCCGTTCCCTAGCCTACAATTTGTTTCCTAGTCTTTTTTCTCCCCATTAGAGAGATTGCCTTTACTAGATTATTGTAAATATTTAAGGTTTAATTAAGGAAAAGTCTTTATTTGACAACAAAATTATATATTTTAGAAATATATAAAAAACCCAGAATAATATTAATTTGAATAACTCTTCGCGTTACCTTATTAGCCCGACTATAAGACGAGGATTTTATTTAAAAAGGTGACACGTAAATAAAGGGGGGTCGCCTTATATTCGAGTTTTATTTTTCATAGTATTATAATGGTACGTTAAATTACAGCGTCTTCAAAATGTGTCCACTTTGACCCGCAGATTCAAGTTATATAGTGCTTCATGGAAAATAAGAACTACATATAGTAAATGTAATTAAATATAACTTTGAACTTACAGCTTTCGGAGCCTGTCGCGCTTTTAATGGGATCCAGTCCTTTGTTATATAAGCGTTGGCTTATCTTCAGTTCCTGTAACTCTCCATTGTTTTCTAAATCTAGGATCAATACGTTTGGCATGCATGACCGGTAGAATTTGACATGACTTTTATATTCATTATCTTAATACGCAAAAAATGCAAAATCACATACAAAGTCCGATCTACAGCCGCTCATGAGATTTGACATCAGTAAAAAACCATTAAAGTTGGAAGAGGTAAGAAAACAATTAATTCTCTCGACTACGCTTTGCAATCTATTCAATACCAGTTAAGATACGTTGAATAGCACAATATGAATTAATGATGTTGTTTATACTCGTAGTTAAGGCATTAACGTTGTGGAGGTTTAAAGACATTGTAATTTATTTTTATCAAACACTGTTATTCCACTTTTTTGTAACGGTATAACCCTACCGGTTTCAAGGCTTTCACCTCATCTTCAGGGAATCACAAACAAGACTAAATTCTGTTCGAACTGGTACTGATATACACGCTTCAACGGTTGGGGGGCTGAGGGGTGATGGAAGCATGGGACGATTTCGGCCCAGAGCGGAGAGATTTTTTGTGATATAACTGTTTTTACACTAATTTTAATCCCTGGAAACTCTTTTTTAATGGGAAAGGCAAAAATGGAATACTTAGCAACAGTGGTGTGTATAAACTTTTATGTGCTGACTGTGATAATTTCTTTATAGGAAAGACAGGAAGATCTTTGAAAAGAGATTTCGTGAACACAAATCCACCTTAACAAATCCTCTAATTTATTCTGAAATGGCTAATCATTGTCACCGTGAAAACCATACTTTTTCTATCGATGATGCCAAATTCTTACATATCAGTAGTAACGGAAATAAATTGGACAGATTAGAGGCCCTAGAAATTTCTATGTCAGTACATCGATCCGAACATCTGGTGAACAGTTATATTCCAAAAATCTCTCCGCTCTTGGCCGAAATTGTCCCATGCCTCCCTCACCCCTCAGCCCCCAACCATTGAAGTGTGTATATCGGTACCAGTTCGAACAGAATTTAGTCTTGTTTGTGCTTCCCTGAAGATGAGGTGAAAGCTTTGAAACCGGTAGAAAAAAAAATACATTTGTATCAAAAACTATTGAACCGTCTGGGCTCATCTTATGACGTCCTTCCAAGTGAGATATGTTACATCCCCACCAATAGGAGGAAGAAATCGGTCACGAAGATTTCAGATGTTTTTCAGTCCATACTCTTATACACGTAAATTTTGGTGCAAAAAAAATTATTTAATAATAATATATATTTAGTTTACACAATTAAAAACTATTAGAATAATATAAGACTCACTCCGTCCTTGGTATGCTTTGAAAAGCGACTGAAAAAACTGTTAATTTCTAGTCAGTAAAATAACGTGTTGCATTCCTGATTTTTCTTTTCCTTTCCTCTCCACCATCCCTTTCTTTCTTTTTGATTGATGATATCTCACTTTATATGCAAAAGAATGTTCGGGTGATTGTTCGTCTTTATGGGGTCCGTGGGCGCTCACGTAGGTGTTTTTTTATGGATTTCGTGGGGATGGATAGTTATTTGAATTATTTAAGCCCGCCAGATTGTATTTGCAATAAAAGTGTTAAATAAATTGATAAATAAATAAATAAAAACTCAATAAATGTGCATAAAAATTGTTCAAAATATAAACATACATACTCGTACTTATCCGCATACCACCCCAAATTCACTGCCGAGAAAATAAAATAATAGGCCTAATTTTGACTTAATTGAAAGACATTTTGTTGCTGAAAATGGTTAAATCACACGAGTGGCTGCAACTCAGAGCTGTCGATATTTGATATGCTTATGATGTGAATTTCGTGGATGCAAATCAAACATCTCACAACAGACGATTGATCCTACGAAATAATACATTGTTAACAATATAGTTTGTACATATATATTCTAAAATAACACGTATATGTTAAGGCAGTGAAAAAAATATTTTATTTGAGAAGTTATTACAAGGTTTTGGCCCACTTCATAACATCATCTTATTCCAAATATACCCTCACTAAGTGAATCCAGGATTTATATCTAACAATCACTCTGTGGAGGAACTAGTGTGATGGGAAGGAATACAAGCGGCCCTCGACTTTCATACATACTTGGTTCCTGAAAATGTGTGCGAATGTTGAATGTTCGAAAGTAGAGAGATATAAAAAAAAACATCAAAAAATTATATTTGAAAATATATGTTGATCAATAATATATTAAAATTATAATATTTATTTATCAATATACATAATTTAGTTTATTAATTATGTATATTGATAAATAGTTTATTAACCTACTCGATTTTTTTTTATTAAACAAAGTAAATTATTGTACAAGCATTTGTCAAGGCTATACCTATATACAAATTTATTACTTAACTAATCTTAATTATATGTTATAATTTATGCACTTACTTAATCTTATTTTCCTACATATCATTTTATTTTATTTATTCAATCTTAATATATGAGATCTTAGAAATAATTAACACCTACATACTACTTATAACTAGATAACAATTCTTACACTAATTATTTAGCAAAAACAAATCCACTCGTTCAGGCTACTTGTATTCCATCACATTCACTCAGACCTTGGTCGTCCCAGCTAATACTTATCTTTATAAACTTGTCAAGAGTTAGTTGAATACTACCTTTTTTTTTCTTTTCTTGATAAAGAGTTCTATAACATGCTGTGTCTTTCTCAATCGCCCTACGTACTTGAGATATACGTTTTCCATTGGGATCACATTCCATGATAGTCAAAAAATTGTCAAGATGTATGAAGGCTCCATTCATATTTTTGATTGTCCAAGTCTTGGTGATTTTATCAGCTTCTTCTTCCTCACTTTCGTTGTGTATTTCATTTAACTCTTGTTGCTCAATTAAGTATTCATTTGACAAATATACTGAATGAAATTCAATCAACTCATTAACATCTTCGTTGTTGACGTCCAAGTTTAGTTCATTCATTAGGCAAACTATTTCATATGTAATAATTTCTGGAGTTTCTTCAGAATTTATAAAATCTCTCATGTGGGCATAATTGTTTCCAGGAACCTTTCATTGTTGACTTTTTTATTTCAGCCCACGAGTCTCCAATATTGTTTATTGCGTTCCATATATTATAGTTCTTCAAAAAAAGTGGGAGCGACTGCGTGGAAGCGAACAATTTTTGCATTATCGACAATTTATTTTTTTTAATTGAATTTTTAAAAATGTGTGAAATAGCGAATTGTGCAAAAGTAGAATGTGCGAAAATCTTGGGCCGCCTGTGCATATATTTACCATCGTACTGATTTTTGTCCAATTAATACTATAAAGATCTTCGATGTCTCTACATTTTTTAAAACTTTCTTTTTCTTAACTTACGTTTCGTTGAACTTACTTAACATTTTTCGTTTAACTTACATTTTACCTTCGAAATATTCTGACCACTAAATACAAAAGCATTCATCAAATGAATAACTTAAGTCAACGTAAGCTTCAATACCAACTGAAAGGACCGATGTTTCGTCCAATTTCCTGTCCAGAAAGCTTCCGACCAAAGTACTGTTTATTATATTTTGCGAGGCTTTTTGCCGATTTACTGCCGAACTTGGTGGTACCTGAACACTCCAAAACCTCATTAACTCCTGAAAGTTCGGCTACCCTTCCTTGTGCAACCCTTTCTCAGTTAAGAAGTTTTCTCCCTTCAGAAATACGTTGGTTTCAGGAGTTTTCCTGTAAATTCAAGTGACAAGCCACTATTCAGACGAAAATATCAATATCCAAAAGTAATAATTTCCTATTGGTTAAACCATTGCGCAAAGGACTATTTTTCTTAGTTGAGTATAACAAATATTATTTAATACGAAATCAAATACAATAATATAGACATTTTTGAAAAAAAAATACAGTTTCACAAATCCTAGAAAAAACTGCAGTCACTAACAGTGATTGTTTAAATTGGTAAAAATCGAATTTATTTTGCTACCCTTTATAAAATTCTATATCAGAATTTAGAACTTACTTTTAGAAGTATGTACTTGAAAACAACTATTTTTGGGAGGACTTAAAAATGTATGATTATGTATGAACACTAAACACATACATAAAATACACCTAAAGCCGAATGTGTTACTATCACATATTGGAGAGCGGCTAAAGTCGAATGTGTTACTATCACATATTGGAGAGCTACTAAAGCCGAATGTGTTACTATCACATATTGGAGAGCTACTAAAGCCGAATGTGTCACTATCACATATTGGAGAGCTACTAAAGCCGAATGTATTACTATCACATAATGGAGAGTGGCTAAAGCCGAATGTGTTACTATCACATATTGGAGAGCTGCTAAAGTCAAACGTATTACTTTCACATATTGGAGAGTTGCTAAAACCGAATGTGTTACTATCACATATTGGAGAGATGCTAAAGCCGAATGTGTTACTATCACATATTGTAGAGCTACTAAAGCCGAATGTGTTACTATCACATATTGGAGACCTGCTAAAGTCGAACGTATTACTATCACATAATGGAGAGCGGCTAAAGCCGAATGTGTTACTATCACATATTGGGGAGCTCCGAAAGCCGAATGTGTTACTATCACATATTGGAGAGCTGCTTAAGTCGAATGTGTTACTATCACATATTAGAGAGCTGCAAAAGACCCGTCGTAATTCGTATGTAGAATTTCTGTGATTTGTTCACCAAATATGTTTTCTTAACATACATAGATGTGAGAAATAACATTATCTTATAGCCAAAAACGTCACCTCTCTATTTTACTTAAATTTATTATATTTTATTTTTTATTTATATTTTATAACATCCCCCCAGTTGAAATAGACCTTCACCAATAGAGGGCGAGCCCAGCAGCAAGCACATCAGAGTGTTTTTCAGCCCACATTTTTATATATTAAAAACAAAAAATAAGCAATCAATTCAGTTACAACAATTATAGGTTCACCGATAAAAGAAATAGCATGCAAATATAATAGATATCACACACACATGCTTAGGAAAAGAAAACACATTTAAGAGAGAAGCCACCAAAAGGTCCAGGCTCATCCCAAAACACCCTCTTAACCGAGACGCAATCCTGTCACTAAAAGGGCGAGTTCGACTGCAAGGACACCAGATAGGTTTCAGCTTACACTAGAATACGTACACTATAATTTAAAATGATAATAAATAAACAATAATATAACAAATTGTAATTTGTTTTATCAAACACTGTTTACTCCATTTTTTGTAACGGTATAACCTTACCGGTTTCAAGGCTTTCGCCTCATCATCAGGGGAGCACAAACAAGACTGGTGATGAGGTGAAAGCCATAAAACCGGTAGGGTTATACCGTTACAAAAAGTGGAATAAACTGTGTTTGATAAAACAAATTACGATGGATTTAAACCTTCACAATGTTAATGCCTTCGCTATAAATAAAATAATATGTTATAACAAATGTTTTAAATAAAGTGAATCTAAACATTATTTTATAACCCTCCTACACACATTAACTATAATAGATAAAAAGGGCAATAAATATACAGTTTTATGAAAATTGTTAAAAGAACCTAACCTTCACACACATGCCACCTCAGATTGACCTTCACACACATGCCACCTCAGATTGACCTTCACACACATGTCACCTCAGATTGACCTTCACACACATGCCATCACAGATTGACCTTCACACACATGCCATCACAAATTAACCTTCACACACATGCCACCTCAGATTGGCCTTCATACACACGCCATCACACATTAACCTTCACACACATGCCACCTCAGATTGACCTTCACACACATGCCACCTCAGATTGACCTTCACACACATGTCACCTCAGATTGACCTTCACACACATGCCATCACAGATTGACCTTCACACACATGCCATCACAAATTAACCTTCACACACATGCCACCTCAGATTGGCCTTCATACACACGCCATCACACATTAACCTTCACACACATGCCACCTCAGATTGACCTTCATACACATGCCACCACAGATTAACCTTCACACACATGCCACCTCAGATTGACCTTCATACACATGCCACCACAGATTAACCTTCACACACATGCCACCTCAGATTGACCTTCACCCACATGCTACATCAGATTGACATGCCACCACAGATTGACCTTCACACACATGCCACCACAGATTAACCTTCACACACATGCCACCTCAGATTGACCTTCATACACATGCCACCACAGATTAACCACACACATGCCACCTCAGATTGACCTTCACCCACATGCTACATCAGATTGACATGCCACCACAGATTGACCTTCACACACATGCCACCACAGATTAACCTTCACATACATGCCACCTCAGATTGACCTTCATACACACGTCACCTCAGATTGACTTTCAGCAAAAAAGAGAAAAACAAAAGGGGTCTTAATTTTAACAAAATAAAACCACAAATAGAAAATGATGTTCATACACACAACTTTTAGGTATTATACAAAAAAATAGATATCTTCCTGCCTAAAAGTGATGCGATTTTATGGTAGTGACAAAAGTTTTGTGGCTTGATATATGTAACAGTATATAAAAACCTCGTCTTACATTTTTTTCTTCACTAAGTCTTGTATAAAATAAATTTTCCTTACTCTCTTATCTTAATTCTTGTATGTTCAACTCAGGCACTGTGTCCAACCCATTGGCTTGGAACACCCATAATTCCAATGTCCGCTATGGAAGAGCAATTGATGGAGAATACTATACCATCCGATCATCCAACCCACAATCCTGTAAAGTAATACGCGCCGTTACTTCATGAAGAAAAATGAATAAAACATCGCAAGTCCTTCGTCCTCAATAGCCTCAACACCCACGACAGCTCTAAAGCTGCTTAGACACAATAAAAAAAGAATATAAATTGTCAAATCTGCCATTTTTCTCTATTTTTATATATTTTTTAGTAATGAAACAAACTGAGATGAGGAATATTGGAAATCTCTCGATATGGGTCTCAATTAATCTCTCACACCCACGTTTCTCCCAATGCTTCTCTTGAATGTCTTTGTTTTCTGTTCCAACTGGTCTTTCAATGTCTTGTTCCATCTGTCCATCGTCCGATAACATACTTCCCAAGTAGTAAAACATTTAATTTGGTCTAATCTTTCATAATATATTATACTATTCATCTAATATTTATAATATGTTAAGGTGCAGTCATAGATCAAGATACGAAGTGATAGATCTGGTTGGGATCTCACATGTTCACACGTCATTTGGGAAGAAAAACATGATACTTCTTGCGCCATATCTTACTTTTATCACTTTTATCCACACTGCAATGAGAAGAACACATGGTGAACAATAAATAATAAAGCGATTAGAGATAAATTTGAATGGTGGTGCGATGAAAAGCACGCACAACTGGTTCGCGCAGGTAGAACAAATGTATGAAAATGTACTAACAAAATAAATATACAGTATAAATGTTAGTGAAAGACGTCGAATATGATGATGAAGGAACGTTTGGTTTGATCAAGTGAATGATATTTTATAAAAAGGAAATTCAAAAAGTCAAAAGCCTTGAATGAAAAGGTATATGGATGTTAGAGGCGAAGAGATGAAGGATGTTTGTCATCTGCTTACCCCGACAAGGAAATGGTGGGATAGTATATAACTATGTATATGTGTATGTTTTTTTTTCAACAGTTTAAATCCCAAGTATAAGATCTGACAGTCAGATAATAATAATGAGAAATGAATATACTCGTATACATGTTAAAACAGGGGAACTAAACAGGTTTCATTATGGGTAATATTTTTTTATATCTAGTGAGTATTTAAATTCACGTCGTGTAAGGTTGCCTTTAGATTGCTTGTAACGAAGGGCTTAAGCGTAATATATAGTATAAGCTTGTAGCGACCATGCGTGCGGTCACTGAACCCATTGAGGCGACCCTTGGCCGCTCGGTCATTGAACTTGCATTGTAAGGAATGCGAGACAAGCACCGGGCGAAGGTCGCCCGCTCGGTCATTGAGCTCACTAGTAGCGGAGAACGAGACAGCGACATATAACGTCTCGCGGACATTCCAAATATTATAAATACCGACGTTTAACAATAAAATACCTTTTTGCATATTCCGATTTCAAACGAGTTTTATTAAACCAACGACCATCCTCATCATCTCTCCATTAAGGAACAACCGTTCCTTAAAGCTTATAGCTCAATAGCTTCAAACCCCTTTGTTTAGGTCGTTGTCATTATGTACTCACTTCAGTGTGGATTCAGCAGTGAAAGACCTATTTGCCATAAAAATTATGCAATAAAAAAATATATCAAAAAAATGGTCGAGTGAAGACCAAACAAAATATTGCGAGTGCATAATGGGTTGTATTTTATTTCATTATCTTTGTATAGAGTATAATCTGGCTAGTTAATTTTGATGTGGCAATCCTTTGCAACGTAACCGAAATATTTTTAAAAGGATTAAAATGATTATTTTAAAAACAATCTCTGGCTAGAATACAAGTGTTTTTCAACTAGATTAAGTAGCTATTCCTAAGCTCGTTTGGTCACAACTTTTTTGGTTATATTTAAGAAATTGTAAGCTCACTCACAACTACGCTATTGGATACTCGTATTATTAATATATTTTAGTAAGAAAAGAATTTATAAATCGACAGTTTCGGCATTAATATGATAGTATCAAATTATATTTAATATAGATTTGTGTCTTAAGGTCTTTAGAATTATTAACTTCAAACGGAACTAAAAATTACTCCATTTTCATAATTTTATAGTTGTATCCAGTTTTTTATGTCAATTCCATTCCTAGTAAAATTCTTAATTAAGGAATAATACAGCTTCATAACAGGTATTTTTTATTAGTTATTTGTTATCCACAGAATTGTTTTTTTTTTCATTGTCTATGGTTTACTTTCCATATAAACTGTTTTATTTAAATAGACGCGTTTTATTGTGAATGTTTTACGGGAACATTTGTCCTTCCTCTTTGAGGGTCCATGATTCCACTTTGAACTTTGAGGGTCCATGATTCCACTCTATATAATAACACTAACCGAACGTATGCACCTCTAGAGGTGGCAAATTACTCATTATGTACTAGTACGTTACCGCACGCTGAATGGTAACAAGAGTCATACGTCTAGCACGCACGAACCGCATTATGATTTGGATTCTAAAACTAGACAAAAATCGTTTTCAAATGTATTTTTATGTTCTTTAAAGAAACGAACTCGAAACATTCAGGCAGAAGACAAATGTTTTACCAACGTATAATAACTTCCTCACGAAAAATGGTGATAACTTTCAGCTTCCAGAAACCATAATGACAAAAAGCAAATTTCAAAAATATTAGTTTAAAATCAAGTCAATACATAAGAAATTAGAATATACTTTTTAAACTACGTAGATATGTGTATGGTAAATAATCTATATTTTACAATGTCTTAGTCTACATTCTCAAGTAACATATGAGTTTGTTGCCAAAGTACACTAAAAAAACAGGTGATGTACAAATAAGGAAAAGCGTCCACTCAGAAGAATAAATAGAAAGGGTTGATTAGGGTTGAATTTAAACTAAAGCTTGATGTGTTAAGTAAAATGAATAAAAGCACTCTGAAATCGTTTGAGCACGTGGAACAAATAAATAAAGTGTAACAAAACAAATGTATCTATGTAGTGCAAATGTCAGTGGAAGTTGTCGTAGAGTTAAACCAAGGAAGGTGTCACTGGATCAAATTAATGATATTTTGAAAGAAGGAAAAACAAGATGTAAAATAAATCGTTGGAGCTGTATGAGAAGGTTTTTGGATGTGCAAAAGGTGGAATATAGTGTTGAGACAGGAAAGACTGGCGCTCCCTTCTCTCTGTATACTCTCGCAGGGAAGTCGCGTGATGGTATTTAATTTATTTTTATTTATTTTCATAAAACTTACCTATACAGGTTAAACCCAATTATATACAAAGCAGGGAAAAAATGTATACAGTAAGAAAGAAACATTATTTACTAAATAGCTTTAACAGACATTATACGAGTGTAACATATAGTATATGGTATAGCAGCAAAAATATAAATTTAATAGGTATTAGTTTGGTCGAAACAACTAACTTCCTTTACTAAGAAAGCTCATAATGTTTTCTTTTAAAACATTATTGGAAAAGTTGAAGATGTCAATATCCGTGGATATATTTAAAAGGGACAGACCGTGATACAGTGGGAGAGTATATGGCAGGTAAGTTCTACTTATTGGCGATTTAAATAGGTGTTTATTTCTGTACCTCGAATAGTTTTCAGGAACATAAAACTTTTTCATTTCCAACATAGTGGGATTAGGTGTAGCTTCCGTCAGCAACTTAAAAATATAAGAACAAACTCTCACAGCCCTCCTCACGCTAAGAAGGTAGTATCCCAACATACCAAGAAGAAGTAGGATAAAGCCACGGGTAGGAATTTATATGTTATACAAAAAGAATGTTCTTAATAGTTAAGGCATTAACGTTGTGGAGGTTTAAAGACATTGTAATTAATTTTTATCAAACACTGTTTATTCCACTTTTTTGTGACGGTATAACCCTACCGGTTTCAAGGCTTTTACCTCATCTTCAGGGGAGCGCAAACAAGACATAATTAATGTTCATAATTACTCCAATAGAAGTTCCGTTGACTTTCGACTTCTGAAATCCAAAATTACAAAACTTTCATTTCAAACGTTTCATTTTTATAACAAAATGGCAAAAAGTTTTCGAGAAACCGAGAGCATCCGGAATTTTCATTGCCAATATGTTTCATATGTTAGGAATAAAAATAAGTGTTGCTGAGACAGAAAAAATATGTAAAAGTTTTCGAACTTAAAATGAAATATTATATTGTATTACAGGTTTGCTGTATACATCACAACCAGACAAGTTAATTGTCATGTGGCAATCTCTTTCAAGCAATCAGAAATACGTTTACGCAAGCCTAAGAGACAACCAGACATGAAACTTGCTGCCTAACTATTTCAATGTTGTCTCAACTATTTCATTTCCCATTTGTCATTTTGTAAAATTTGGACTCCTTTGAGGCTTTTCTTTTTTTCGTTCTTGCTGAAAGTTAACCTGAGGTGGTTGGTATATGTGAGTTTGTTTTTTATTTTGTTTTTATTTTTTTATTTATTCTTTAATCTAGATATGCGGGGGTGTGGGATGGAAACCCCCCGATGCCCTTGCGGTCGGGCTCGCCCTACATTGGTAGGGTGTATCTCGGCCGGGGGAATGTTTGTGGGATGAGCCCGGACCTTTTAATGTCTTCTCTATTGAATGTATTTTTTTGTCATCTATTTATTTTCTGTGTTTTTTTTTATATTCTTGTTCTACGTGTTCAAGGGTGTGGGCTGAAAAACATCTGGTGTCCCCGTGGCTGGGTTCGCCCTATATTGGTGGGGTGTATCTTGGCCGGGGGGGGGTGTTATTAGATGAGCCCAAACATTTTGATAGCTTCTGTATTTAATGTATTATCTGCAATTTATGTGTTTTAGAAGTGTTATTTAAATATGTTTTATACATACTATGTTGCTGTCAATAAACCTATATTTATTATTACAATTTTTATATATAAAATCGAAATACCAACGCAAATCAAACCCACAACTTCTGGGCTGGAAGACAGACTTCTTATCAACTAAATCACGAAGGTCGTAATAGATGTTAGTTAATTCAATTCAATTTAGTTGTAATTATTTTTAAATTGAATAAACAAGCAAACTATCGTAGCTAGCAAAGGTCACCTTTAATATAGTAAAAAGTAATTATAGATGGAAGTTAATTGGATCGAATTTAGTTTCAAATTATGTTTTAACTGAATTAATTAACTAACCAACACAGGTCACCTTACATGGGGTGATTATTTTTGAAATTAACGTTAATTGTTTTTAAAATTTATAATTAACCAACAAACTAGTCAGGTGATGTTTTCTTTCTTATCAAAAGAGTTCGTAAAATATATAACTTAATTAGATCAATTTAGTTAATAATTATTTTTTTAACTATATAATAATCCAACAAACTAACCAAAAGAGGTCGGCGTTCATATAAAAAAACATGATAACCCTTTTTTATGATAGTATTTTTTTTTCTTATTTCGTGTGTTTGTGTGATAAATTTCTTTCTTTCATATTTTTTTTGAAAAGTATTAGGTGTTAACATAAGTTGTGTCCATTTTTTTCCAAATTAAAAATGAGCACTAAAAGTAAAACAAAATGGTAAAAGTTATACGTCATTTGAAAGAAAATTTTCTGCTCTACAAGATATTGTGTTTGTTTTTACGTTACATATATTATTTTATTTGATTACATGCCTTCAAAATGGAATGTCAAGTAGACGAAAGTGAGCATTTTCGACACCTCCTGTTCGCGTTCAATCGAGAGAATAAAGCTGCCAAAGCTGCTCGCGATATTTGCGAAGTGTACGGTGAATATGCTATGAATGAAGGGACAGCTCGCCGATGGTTTTTGCGTTATAAAGACAGTAATTTCGACCTGAAAGACATGGAGCATTCCGGACGACTAGTGGACTTCGATGAGGACCGCTTAAACCATATTATTCATGAAGATCCCCTTCAAACCACCGTAGAATTGGCTGAGCAGATGAATTGTAGTCACATGACTGTATACCGCCATCTTAAATCAATGGGAAAAGTCCAGAAGTTCGGCGCTTGGGTTCCACATGTTTTGAGTGAAAACAACAAAAATCAACGTTCGACAATTGAAACGAAAATGCTCACTTTCGTCTACTTGACATTCCATTTTGAAGGCTTGTAATCAAATAAAATAATGTATGTAACGTAAAACCAAACACAATATCTTGTAGAACAGAAAATTTTCTTTCGAATGACGTATAACGTTTACCATTTTGTTTTACTTTTGGTGCTCATTTTTAATTTGGAAAAAAACGGACACAACTTATGTTAACACCCAATATAATACAAAATACTTTCTTGAGTGACAATAAACAAAAGAGGTGTGAAAGGGTTAACACGTTTTCCCACCAATAATGAGCGTTGCGTGCTAGATGTTAGTATGTTAGAGTGGGTGTATGAATGTAAGAGAAATAAATTCATTTGGTACATGGAAGGTGTATAGAGGCTTCCTGCAGAACACACATTCCAAAGAGTACACACCTTACGAGGTGTTTCAGGATCGGACTGCCTTGCGAGTGTTTTCTATATTTTTTTTTATTAAAGAATAATTTAAATTATTGTTCAAATCTTCTTTTCATTTGAACAATTTCACGTTGTTTTTTGACGATTTCGCCGTAAAAATAAATTATTTTACATAATACATTCACACCATCACGCCGTTTCCTTGTTAGAATAGACAGAGAGAACAAAACACCAAACTTTCCTATCTGGACAAATATTTCGGCTCATCCACATTCAAACACCTTCTCATACAGCTCCTATGATGTCTAGTACGTCTTATTTTCATTCTTTCAAATTATTATTTGAAAGAATGAAAATCTTGATCCAACCAATTTTTTTTAGTTTTCCTCTTCAGCACCGTCCACTCACATTTATACTGTATATTATTTGACTGTGATAATTTCTATATAGAAAAGACAGGAAGATCTTTTGAAGAGATTTCGTGAACACAAATCCGCCTTAACAAATCCTCTAATTTATTCTGAAATGGCTAATCATTGTCACCGTGAAAACCATACTTTTTTCTATCGATGATGCCAAATTCTTACATATCAGTAGTAACGGAAATAAATTGGACAGATTAGAGGTCCTAGAAATTTCAAAGTCAGTGCAACGAGGTGAAAATCTGGCAAACACATATATCCCAAGAATATCTCCACTGCTCGCCGAGATTGTCCCATCCCTTCATCCACCCCCAATCCCCAGCTTGAATGTTTACTGTTAGAAGCGTGTATCTCGGTACCAGTTCGAACAGAATTCAGTATTGTTTGTGCTGCCCTGATGATGAAGTGAAAGCCTTGAAACCGGTAGGGTTATACCGTTACAAAAAAAAGTGGAATAAACAGTGTTTTATAAAACAAATTACAAGATTTGTAATGTATATTTGTTTTGTTGGTATTTCTTAATTCATTCATTTTACGTGCCCAAACCATCTTTAAGTTCATATTAATTATTTATCTCTTCCCTCAGTATACTATCGTACATTGTTACCACATGTAACATATTCTATTTCATTTATAAATTATGAATTATTTTTAAGCCATTACTTTATATATTTCAATTATTAATTAATTTAACACTCATACAAATACATCTCGTGGATTAATTAAACAATTCCTTTCAACTAACCTGCATTAGTTTTATCGTTTTATTTGATATCCATGATCGTGAGTTATGAAAACAATATTTAAGAAAACTTACAAAAAAAATGTATTTAATTCAAGAAAATTAGTTACGATTATTAGTTGGGGAATCGTATGAGAGTTATGAACGAGAAATATTTTGAGATAAACAAGGTTTTTTTATTTTATTCTTAAATATTGATATAACAAAGTAGTACATCGGTTACAGGACGAATATCATGGCTAAACAGTCACGCGTGGTATAGAGATATTGAACCAACTGAATGACACTGTTGATATATTCTCGGTACCACCTAACAGTATGAGAAGAATCCTGGCTGATATTATTCCTAACAAATAAACTAGCTAGAAGCAAACCCTCGCTGTGTAACAGGAGAAATCCTTAGAAAGTGGAAAAAAAAATTAATTCACGTGTAAAAAATCCTACAATTTCTTGAATATCGTCACAAATATATACCAAGAATGTTTAATAGCAATGAAAAAGATTCGTTATTCATTTTTTTTGACTTGAACAATAATAAAAAATAAATCGCTGTGTTGAGCGAAACAGTAACTGAAATATGTGTTTGAAATATGTTACTGCGAGATTAATGAAACATGTTACTGCGAAATCAATAAAACATGTTACTGCGAGATTAATGAAACATGTTACTACGACATCAATGAAACATGTTATTGCGAAATCAATGAAACATGTTACTGCGAGATCAATAAAACATGTTACTGCGAGATTAATTAAACATTTTACTGCAAGATTTATGAAACATGTTACTGCGAGATCAATAAAACATGTTACTGCTAGATTAATTAAACATGTTACTGCGAGATCAATGAAACACGTTACTGCAAGATTAATGAAACTTGTTACTGCGAGATCAATGAAACATGTTACTGCGAGATTAATGAAACATGTTACTGCGAGATCAATGAAACATGTTACTTCGAGATTAATGAAACATGTTACTGCGAGATTAACGAAACATGTTACTACGACATAAATGAAACATGTTACTGCGAATCAATGAAATATGTTACTGCGAGATCAATGAAACATGTTACTGCGAGATCCACGAAACATGTTACTGCGAGATCCACGAAACATGTTACTGCGAGATCCACGAAACATGTTACTGCGAGATTAATGAAACATGTTACTGCGAGATCAATGAAACATGTTACTGCAAGATCAATGAAACATATTACTGCGAGATTAATGAAACATGTTACTGCGAGATCAATGAAACATGTTACTACGACATTAATGAAACATGTTACTGCGAGATCAATGAAACATGTCACTGCGAGATCAATGAAACATGTTACTGCGAGATAAACGAAATATGTTATTACGACATTAATGAAACATGTTACTGCGAATCAATGAAACATGTTACTGCGAGATCAATGAAACATGTTACTGCGAGATCAATGAAACATGTTACTGCGAGATCAATGAAACATGTTACTGCGAGATCAATGAAACATGTTACTGCGAGATTAATGAAACATGTTACTGCGAGATCAATGAAGCATGTTACTACAAACATGTTACTGCGAATCAATGAAACATGTAACAGCGAAATCAATTAAACATGTTACTGCGAGATTAATGAAACATGTTACTGCGAGATTAATGAAACACGTTGCTGCGAGATCAATGAAACATGTTACTGCAAGATTAATGAAACATGTTACTGCGAGATCAATGAAACATGTTACTGCGAGATAAATGAAACAAGTTACTGCGAGATCAATGAAACATGTTACTGCGAGATCAATGAAACATGTTACTGCGAGATTAATGAAATATGTTTCTGCGACATAAATGAAACATGTTACTGCGAATCAATGAAATATGTTACTGCGAGATCAATGAAACATGTTACTGCGAGATCCACGAAACATGTTACTGCGAGATCCACGAAACATGTTACTGCGAGATTAATGAAACATGTTACTGCGAGATTAATGAAACATGTTACTGCGAAATCAATGAAGCATGTTACTACGACATTATTGAAACATGTTACTGCGAAATCAATGAAACATGTTACTGCAAGATTAATGAAGATAGAGTCAGAGATCAAATATATTTTTTTCAAAAAAAGCTCTGAAGATGCCAATGATGTGAACCTAATTGAATTAACATTCAATAGATTATAATCAGGATATTCTATTTACTTGGGTCTTACTTGTTCATTGAACGGTTTTCACCGATAACAACATATAGCCGGGTGAAATCAAGTCCAATCGATAGTTACAAAATAATGTAACCAAGATGTAAGATTTATCACTGGAATACTTCTTTTATGGAAGGTTTCGGCTTTTAAATTATAGATTTTCGTCTAATAATATTTAAAAATGAATTTCTTTGTTATTCTATTAACTTACCTCTGACGACCTGCGTGGCCTAATTGGTAAGACGCTTGTCTCCCGACCCGGATGTCACGAATTCGATTCACGTTAGAATATTCTTCTTCCTCTTATTTTATACCTGTTGGACTGTTATAATTCTGCATCATTGTTTCCCTCTTGTGGCATCGACTGCCAGCTGTCTTTCTTTTGGGAGGTCTGCTTGCTTGGGGGGTACTTTCCCTGGCCATTCTTACGGCTCTTAGTTCCGCTATTCTGGATACATGTTTGTTTCAGAACCTTCTTCTCTGTCGTCCCCATCTGACAATATTTTCAACTTCGCACATCCTTCGGATTTCTGTGTTTCTTACTCTATCACGAAGGGTTTTGCCAGAGAAACTCCTGAGTACCTTCATTTCGCTGGTTCGAAGGAGATTTTGGTTCTGACAGTGTCGGCTCTGGACTCTATGCTGTATGTCATTATGGGGGGGACACAGGTCTTGTATATCCTCACCTTGCTTTGGATGGTCATTACGTTAGAATCTAGATTTTTAAATAAAAGGATTCCAGTCTGCCTTTCACTTAAGGCTTCTTTAACATCTTTCTGGTTGGCTGGAAGATATTGCCACATGACAATAAGCCCACCAAATTGTACTGTATACAACGAAAGTATAAGACAATACGATACAATAACTTAAAATTATTTTTCTTCGTCACGTGCTCTACGCTAACTGGTGATCCTCTGATATGTCTGGAAGTTTGTGGACCACCTTCTCCATCCGTCCCGGTTCTGGATCATTTTGAATATTTTATTGCTCACTCATATATCGCATTTACTTTTCCTTTCCCACTGATATATGTGTTCATTAATATATACCGGTATTTGATTGATAGATAATGAAAAAATATATAAGATATGCGTCCACACCATCATGACATATGGGATAGAAGTGAGAGCCGATACCAACAGGAGAAAAAACCTTCTCAGAGTGGCGGAAATGAGAACCCTACGCTCCATCGCAGGCAGAACTCTTAGAGATCAGATCAGAAATGTGATGATAAGGTATGTCTGTGGTGTTGAAGACATAGTGAGGGGGGGAAGAAGCAGAAGGCGCTTCTGGAGGGATCATATGGACCGCATGGAGGATACAAGACTGACAAAAATCGCTAAGACTGAAAACCCTAGCAGCAGGAGATTATCAGGAAGGCCGCCGAAAAGGACAGCTGGACGTCATCGTCCCAGGATAGCTCACCCTCATAAACAGGTCATACGACCTAGACCAAGAGGAAGAAGAAGATAATGAAAAAAATTAAGAAGTATTCGCAAAATATACGACTCGGATGTTTTTTTAATAAATTCTCTGAAATTATGTTTTTTTTTATTTCTTTTTGTATAATGAAAAGGCTAGAACTTAAAAACATATGCGATGCCTCCGATCGCATGTCTTCTTTTCACACAAGGATGTCTGATGGGGTGGGATACGGGGGTCGTTGAAAAAATATTCACATCTATTTAAATCGATTCTTATATTATTTTACTTCTATTATTTTATTTTTTATAATTTTATTTTGTTACAACACACATTCTTTTATCGACAATTCAAAAAGCTTCCAAGAGGAATGATCAAATTAGAATTTCGATTGCGCATGAATATAAATACAACTTGTCTAAAAAATTATTAAAAATCACATGAATAATACACAAAAAAAATTATATATCAAATAGCAGCAACACGCATATGTCTACCACTCGCCAAACATAAAATACAAACGTGAGACAAGTCACGGCTTAGGTAATCAAAGGTCCTAACAAACGGAAAGAAATAAAAAAGTAATCTCAGAAAATAATAACATAATGCTTGATTCACTGCAATACATAAAAAATAATCATATATCTAAACTTCAAAATATTTACAGCTATCTCAAAAAGTTTGAGAGAAACAAAGTCAACGAAAAGAAGGAGAGAAAAATCAAGGAGGGTTACGCCAAGGTGTCGGAGTTATGGTTCAAACAAATAAAAACGCTCTCTAAGAAAACTTTTAAGGGCATTAAGACTATCACCAAATATGTCCGAGACTGTAGCATAGCCATTACCCAATCGATGCAATCTGGGTACGGGTGAATTCGAGTAATAGTTAGTTCTAGAACATGTGAAACCTACGAGTATATCTGTTATACTCGTGTATGTTTCTCGTCATGATTTTTTATGTTTTCAATGAACCATATCTGTTATATATGTTTCCCGTCATGGTTTCTTTATGTTTTCAATGAACCATATCTGTTATATATGTTTCCCGTCATGGTTTCTTTATGTTTTCAATGAACAACATCTGTTATATGGTTTATGTTTCTCGACATGGTTTCTTTATGTTTTCAATGAACAATATCTGTTATATGGTATATGTTTCTCGTCATGGTTTCTTTATGTTTTCAATGAACGATATCTGTTACGAGTATATATGTTTGTCGTCATGGTTTCTTTATGTTTTCATTGAACGATATATGTTACCAGTATATATGTTTCTCGTCATGGTTTCTTTATGTTTTCAATGAACGATATCTGTTACGAGTATATATGTTTCTCTTCATGGTTTCTTTATGTTTTCATTGAACGATATCTGTTACATATGTTTCTCTTTGTGGTTTCTTTATGGTTTCAATGAACAATATATGTTACATAGTTATATTTCTCGTCATGGTTTTTTTATGTTTTCAATGAACAATATTTTTATTATATAACAGAATTATTTGACACTTAAATGCGAAAAACTCTACACAATATTTTTAATTAAAGTAACAGATCAGTTGGTCTTTTTAAAGCGCGGTAGGTTTTTTTTATTTTAATTTGTGTTATTGTATAAAAAATTCATACTTAATTGCAAAAACATTATATTATAAAATATAGGTCTACAATATAAATACCAAATCAATTTCGAAGATTAGTATTACTAAATGCAGATTATGCTTTAAGATAGTTTGGATGTATGGAGAGAATGAAAAACGAAAAAAATACCAAGCTTGTATACAACTCAGAAGTTGAAGGTGTGCGTGGAAAAAATAGAACAAAAAAAACGTGACTAGATCAAGTGAACTAGATTTTGAAAGGAAGTAATTTAGAAAGCACTATTTAAAGTGTAAACGATCCTCAACGACACGTTAACTTGAGATTCGAACCCAGTAGAATTGATTGGTAAAGAAGATTACAAACATATACATGTATATATAAGTTGAGTATAATGATAAGAAGGTGGTGGCTGCGGCTATTAGATGAAGTGCTTCATCGCATCAACATTTGTTCAGGAAAACATAGTTGGCAAGGTAGTTACATAAACTTGCCGAGAGATAACGAACTACAAAGAAACCTTTATAAATAGTCCGTTATGTGATAGTCACATATTCCGCTTCAGAACGAATGTAGTGCCAAGTGAGACATATGATATAAATGACAAATCTATGAATGTGGAGGAACCGAAAGTATGGTGGTCTGCCTACCTTCCCCGCAGGGGACACAACGTGATGATATATTTTATTAAATGCAGAATCAATTAAGTTTTTGTATTTTTTTTTAACAAAATGTATCAACCATGGAAAGGAAATGTTATTTTTATAGACATAAAAAAAATATGGAAACTGGGGATGTGAAAAAAAAAAGTGTATACACCACAATTTGCTTTTGAAATCCTGAAACTGATTGGATTCAAATATTAATTAAAAATCGAGTGGAAATATTTACACTGAAAATATTGAAACTTTATTGGCCGACAATTTTTGAAATACCACTTTTTTTTAAAAGCTTTTTCGCGAAATCCTTTTTTTTTCGCTTTTACTCCTGATCATATACAAATCACCACACATATTTTTTATGTATAGGCAATTTAACCCTTGGTTGGGTGATTTGTGCCATCACTATTAAATTCAAAAATGATGATATAAAAAGTCAACATAGTAAATTTATAAAATATGTATATGTAAGGACGATTCAAAGTTTCAGCTGATAAAACTAGAACTTTTTAACAATCGATCCATAAGTCAAAAAGGTGTTCAACGAAAGAAAACACAACATTCATTGGACGCAGCAAAAATTCATTAAAAAAATTAACTAAGGTGAAAGGCATCAAAATTTGAATATACAATAAAAACCTAAAAACGCTTATGTTTATACAGAAAAAAATACATTAAAAATCAAATTAATAATGAGCTTTTTAATTAGAAACTATATTAAGTTCAGCACGATTAATGTAAAATTCAAATACACATAGTGAACAAAATAAATTTTAAACTATAGTACTTAGAAAGTATATTCTCAGACGACGGAACTATACTTTCAAACGACGGAAAGTATTTTCTCAGACGGCTGAAAGTGTATTCTCAGACGACAGAAGTATATTCTCAGACGACGGAAAGTATAATATATTCTCAGACGACGGAAGTTTATTCTCAGACGATGGAAAGTATATTCTCAGACGACGGAAAGTATATTCTCAGACGACGGAAAGTATATTCTCAGACGACGGAAGTATATTCTCAGACGACGGAAGTATATTCTCAGACGACGGAAGTATATTCTCAGACGACGGAAGTATATTCTCAGACGACGGAAGTATATTCTCAGACGACGGAAGTATATTCTCAGACGACGGAAGTATATTCTCAGACGACGGAAGTATATTCTCAGACGACGGAAAGTATATTCTCAGACGACGGAAAGGTGAAATAAATTATTAAACAGTGAGTTGGAACAGGAAACGAAGTCAATGAGGTACCAAAAGTCATATACATATATTCAAATTAAACATTGATATATGGTAGTAAAACGTGGGCGTGGATAGTGAATATATGGAATGACATTAAGAGATTTAAAATAATTTTGATTTTAGCTTTTCCTTTGAAACATTTGAATATGTCTGTCATCTCCAATCTATGCAATCGCGCAAGGGATGAAAAAATATTTAACTGATCTGGCATTAAATAAATTAAATCGGCACGTAAAAGAAAACTGAAGAACGTATGAATAAGTCTCATCAGTCAGAACACACTCGCAGACGCGATCGTTTTTAATGCCCATTCTAATAAGTGACAACCTCCGTGGCCTGGTGGTAAGACACTTGTCTGCCGATCCGGAGGTTTCGGGTTCGAACCCCGCTGGAACCCAGATTATTTTAAATAGGATTCCAGGCTGGTTAACACCTAGGGCCTATAAAAAAACATATTTCTGGTTGGTTGGAAGAGATTGCTACATGGCAACAAACTCGCCAGGTTAAAAAAAAAAAAACAAAAAGGTGACCTCATAGACCAAACAGTAGCCTACTTATTGCATATTGTTAATGTTGTTGATTAGAATTTTTGGGTAATATATTTTATCTTTGAATATTTTTTAAATGTTTGAATAGAGCGAAACAGGTCTGTCACTTAATTTATATTTAAAGTGTACATTTTATCCATAATTTTTGTGAAAATTAAGTAAGCGAAATATATATTTTTAATTTCTCTTTATCTACTCACACTGACATTAAATAAGAATTGAGATACATCCAGTGAAGTCTTTGTAATAAAATACTGATTTAAATACTCTTTAATAAGAACATGTGGGAGAAAAAGTAGAGGAAGGTCAAAAAGTTTAATTTGAATAAGTGAAAAAAAATGGCAGTAGTAAAGGTAAGATAAAAAAGAGAATCGTAATGTGAATAGTGTATGAATTAGAAGAATCAAAAGAGGGACGTCGTAATAGCATTTAGCGTATTGAACTTTCGTTGTATAAAATACAACCTGCCCGGATAGTTGTTAAATGGCAATGTCTTCCTTCTTCTTCTTTTCAGTGTCATGTCAAGTCCCCCCAACGTTGAATATCACCTGAGAATAGGTATCTTTGTCTCCGGTAGCCCGAAAAAGATCCCCAACGCTCCTTATACCAGTCCAATCACGAGCCAGGAGATTTGCCTCCTGCCAAAACCTCTTTGACCCTCTATTTTGCCTTGGATGATCAGGTGCAGTAATTTGTACTTTGCTCCTCTAAGTACATGACCCAAATAGGACACCTTTCGGATTTTAATATTAGTCAGCAACTCTCTATCAACCTTAGCTCTTTGAAGAACCCTTGTGTTGCTGACCATATCCATCCAGGGTATCCGTAGCATTATCCGGTGCATCCACATTTTAAATGATTCTAGTTGGTTCATACTACCAACTTTGAGGGTCCATGATTCCACTCCATGCAATAACACTCACCAAACGTAGCACTTGACTAACCGTTGTCGAAGTTTCAAGTTTAGATTATCATCGCAAAAAATGCTTCTCATTTTATTAAAAGCCGCACGAGATGATTCAATTCTGCACTTGACTTCGGTTTCTGGGTCGAGGTCTTCCACTAGGATACTTCCGAGGTATTTAAAAAAAATAATCTTTCTTTATCAGCACCGTTCAATGTAAGACGTGATCCTGCCGGCCAAATACCATGAACTTAGTTTTACTCACGTTCATGTTTAGCCCCAGCCTTACAATGTGTCTTCCAACCAGCCAAAAATACGTAGTCAATACTACACTGAAACCTTTTTTTTGGTTCCAACAAAAATCTAACTCGTTATCCTGAAGCTGGAAGATGAATAGTTTACCAACTAGATCACGGAGGCTGGACATAAGTTGTTATGTTGAAATAGCACATTATGATGTTTTGTCATCTCTGCGTACTCGCAATACAGAGAAACCATGTGGTAGTACGTGTGTATGAAATAAACAAAAAAAAGGATAATAAAGTCACAATGTATTATAAAAAGAAAAGCTGAAAAACATAAAAATCCTCCCTCAAACACAGGGGGTGTATCCGCCTCTGTCTGAGTATGTGGCCACGTCCCACATTCGCAAGGTGGTCGGCATTTATATAATTCGCAAGCCGGCTGAATTATTTATGAACTGAATAAATCTGTCTTCTCCTCTTTTTTCCTTTGAAAAAGTGTTGCAAAAACGGAGGAAAACCTACTAACAGGGTTAACGCAAGGGGTAGTACCGCCTTTGCTGAAACCAGTGATCTAATGATTAGGGTAGTTTCTTGTTTGTTTATATCGTATTGTCATACAATTCATGCAGTCTTAGCCTCCTGAACAGTGCTTCTCCATCTTGGACAATCTCAAATCTTTTCCTCAAATTCTTCCCTTTTCCAAATTTTTCCTGGTCAACCAGAACGCTGTTCATATGGGACAATATGTTTTTATCCGAAAATCGTATTCGTGTTGAGTAAACGGAATTCTTAATTATATTCCCAATGAATTAAGCCTCTCTGTTTATTTAATTTCAAAAATAGTTATTAACTAATTTAAATCTTATTTGATAAAAAGATAATTTTGTTATACCAATAATCAAATCAATCCGCACTACAAGTGTTTCTATCTCCTAACTCGAGGCTTAATTATTCCGCCTGGAGAAAGCGTCGAAATATGAGGTAGAAACACACATCACCGAGATGAATAATTATTAGTGGAACGATCTTCTTCTTCCCAGTGTCATGCCAGGCCCCCCCAACGTTGAATATCACCTGAGAGTAGACATCTTTGTCCCGGGCAGCCCGAAAAAGATCTCCAACTCCCCTTATGCCAGTCCAATCACGTATATTGCGGAGCCAGTAGATTTGCCTCCTACCAACACCTCTTCGGCCTTCTATTTTGCCTTGGATGGTCAGGTTCAGTAATTTGTAATTTGCTCCTCTAAGTACATGACCCGAGTAGGACACTTTTCGGATTTTAATATTAGTCACCAACTCTCTATCAACTTTGGCTCTTTGAAGAAGTGGAACAATAGTTTTATTAATTATTGAATATTAGAATATGGAGATCCAAAAAGTCAAAGCCGAAACCTATCGTAAATGTATCTTCTTTACATTAGTTTCAAAGCCGAAACCTATCGTATTACATCAGTTACAAAGCCGATACCTATCGTCAATTTATCTTCTTTACGTCAGTTTCAAAGCTGAAACCTATCGTAAATTTATCTTCTTTACATTAGTTTCAAAGCCGAAACCTATCGTATTACATCAGTTACAAAGCCGATACCTATCGTCAATTTATCTTCTTTACGTCAGTTTCAAAGCCGAAAGCTATCGTTAATTTATCTTCTTTACATTAGTTTCAAAGCCAAAACCTATCATATTACATCAGTTACAAAGCCGATACCTATCGTCAATTTATCTTCTTTACGTCAGTTTCAAAGCCGAAACCTATCGTAAATTTATCTTTTTTACATCTTTATGATACATATCCAAGAGTTAACATTTTGGATTTTCCACTTAAGCAATATTAAATTGTATTCTGGACATATAAAACATAAACAAAAAAACGTTTCGATGATTTCGACGTTTTCAATACTTTTCCGCATTTTGTTGAAAATTTTGAAACCATTGTTGTACAAATTATTTTGGTTTTCGGATGCCAAATATCATCGCAAATAAATTCTTAAAGGTATATTCGACTTCCTTATTGTGCATCCCACTTTTTTCGGTATACTTAAGCAACTAATTATATTATATAACTAAAAAATATAGACAAAGTTATTAAAAATTATGCATAATATACCTATCACGCCGTATCTCTACTGGGATAAACAAAGAGGATAAAGGGCCTGAATTTCCTATCTTAAGACACATATTTCGCCTTTTCTGCATTAATACACCTTCTCATATAATTTTTTCTAACTTTTCCTTCTTTCAAAATATCATTCGCTTAATCCAATCATACTTTTCTTGGTCTATATTTACCACGTCTTTCACTCCCATATACACTGTATATTTATTTTTTTCATACGTTCTACAAGTCTACACTATCCCAAAGTGCACTTCTAGATTTAATTAATACATCCCATCTAAGTTCGCATTCATCAGTAATTATTTAACGCCGTATTCTGTCATACAATGTCACCACATTTATTGATCTCAATGTACGAATTTCTACAGCATTGTAGAAATTATGGAGCCCATTTTAACATCAGTTTTTTTACTGTACTGATTAATTATAATGTAACTCTTTTTATAATTCTTTTTACAGAATGATTTGAGACTTGAATGTGAAAAAAAACTTCATTTCTTCTTCTTCTTCTTCAGCCGTTCTGGATCCATTTCTGCATAAAGGCCTCCCCTTCGGTCTTCCACAACTCCCTATTTCGGGCACACTGCATCCTCTTCACCCCTGCGGGCCCGTCTTATATCGTCCGACCATCTAGCCTGTGGTCTTTCCACACCTCTCCCGCCCGTTCTAGGCTGCCATTCTAGGACCTTTTACGTCCATCGAGAGTCAGAGCATCTGGCAATATGTCCTGCCCAGCTCCATTTTAAGGCAGCTGCTTTCACAACTACGTCCGTGACTTTGGTTCTCTCTCTATAACTTAACTTAACTTCACAATAACTTAAAATTAAGTGACAGATCTGTTTCACTTTACAAATGCTTTGTCGAATTGTTTCGAATTAAGTGTCAAATTATTACGTTATAAAATGAAATCTAAGTTTAAAAAATCTTTTTTTATAATTAATAAACTTATAATTTAAATATTATCTTTGGTTAATAAAGCACGCACGTATAATGTTAGTTTATTTCACTAGTTATAATATATCTAACTATGAGTATAATTCTCGTATCAAATCATGATTATTCCGCCTGAAGAAATTATCGTATTAGGAGGTAAAACCACTCAAATTGGTAAAATGTAGAATAACAAAGTAATATAATTAAGTGTTCTCATACAAATCAGATAATACGAATTGTTAAGGGAATGTTATACAATATATGAGTCGTCTACCGCCCGTTATTAAATAGTGGAATAAAATGCATTTTTTTCTTTTTGAGACATTAAAAATCGTTTAAACAAGTTTTTTTTAAGTGAACCAACTTCTATTTGCGCGGAAGGGCAAATTGGCCTGAACGTCACGAAAAGTGAAACGGTGTATTATATTATTATTTATTTCATTATTATTAATAAATTATTATTAATTATTTTAATATTAACGATTATTTATTAATAATAATAATTAATATTGAGTGTATTATATTATAATTATTATTATTTTTTATTGTTAAAATTATTATTATTAAAAATAATGTTTTTTGTTACATATTATTTTTATATTAATATGTTTAACATTTATTAGTTTTATATAAATATATTTTTTTTAATTTTATTTAATACTTATTTTAATATTTATTTAATATATAGTTTATATTTAATATATAATTATAATAACATATATATGTTATTATTATATTAATAGTTATATTATTATCATATTATAATTAATTATAATAATAAATAATAGATTTTAATAATATTATTAATAACATATTATTAATAATATAATAAAATTAATATAATAATAATATTATTTTATTTTATATAAATATATATTTTTTAATTTTATTTAATACTTATTTTAATATATAGTTTATAATATTATTATAATTACATATAATATAATAAAATTATAATAACATATACGAGTATATGTTATTATACGATAATATTAATATATATATTATTATTGTATTATAATTAATTATAATAATTAATTATAGATTATAATAATATTATTAATAATATTTTATTTATAATATAATAAAAATAATATAATAATAAATAAATAATTATTTAAAAATAATTTATTTAATAATAACATAAAAATATTAATATATTTGATATTAATAAACATAAATTTAATATTATTAAGTATAATATATCATTATTTATTATTAAAAATCATATTTTTTTATTTAATTAAGGGAGATTTTTTTTAATTAAATTCCACATAACCATTTCCTAATCCTAAAAAAGAAAATCGTTAACAAATGGAAAAAAAGCAATGCATAAAATCAACTTTTCATAGGAGCTAAGAAGTTTCACTTCTACCACGCGAGAGTCTCACACATCTGTTTTGTTTTCTCATTATTCAGATGTAATAATTATAAAATCCTTTACTGAATTATCATACCCGTAGTTCTCATTTTTCAGAAAATGATTTAATCCTGAAATTGTATCCGAAGGCTTAAGCAATTATTATTATTTTGCTAGACTTTTCGGTGTTTGTATGTGTGTTTTTAGATAAATGTATTGACGTTACAAGAGCGTATAGTTCTCAATTTTTGATAATCACTGACGAGAGTTGTTAAAAAATAAGTTCTGGAAATAAAATACTCACCGTCTATTTCATTATTAAACTTTTTTTCTGACCTACTCGTATGTATAACTCCTTGAGCGTAAGAAGAGATCTGCGTCTCCTGGTATACGTTGTCAAACTCATTCGAGGAGTTGTGAACTGTCCAGCATTACTACAAAGATTAGCGTTAAATGTTCCTTACATTTACACTAGACTGCGCCGGCAAGAACTGTTCTCAATAACATACGCAAGAACGGGTCTTCCAGCCGCTGTGCCTGTTGGAAGGGCCTTAACTCTTTTGAACGGGACTGCTTCGGATATTGACATATTTCATATCACATTACCAAAAGCAAAAGTAAATTTTCTTCTTAGATTGAGCGCGTTAGAAAGCACTCGTCAACGTACTTAAGTGACTTTGAATATATGTGTATCATATGTTTGTGTGTACGAGTATATACTATATAGTACTATATAGTATATAGTACTCGTTTGTATGCATATGCATTATTTTTATT
Organism: Odontocerum albicorne; assembly: GCA_949825065.1. NCBI lineage: Eukaryota > Metazoa > Arthropoda > Insecta > Trichoptera > Odontoceridae > Odontocerum > Odontocerum albicorne. Next base: position 2,220,845 of record OX463858.1, read on the forward strand.
TTATATAATTTTTTTATATTTTTTCTAAGTAATTTTTCTTCTTTTTTAATATCTTGTATTTTTCAAAGAAATTGGACTAAACCTGTTTTGAAAAAATAAATAAATAACGTGACTTAATTGTGTACAAGATTAACACACTATAGTTCGGAAATTCTAGGACGAATCCTGTGACAGCTCACAAATTTGCCCCAATACAACCTAATGTAATGTATTTACCTAAATAACTTACTATTTATTAGAATTGAGGCTTATATTAAAGTTGATAAAATAATTAAAATTACTAAACATCGTTACGAGGTTGTATTAGGGCAAATTTGTGAGCTGTCACAGGACTCATCCTAGAATTTCCGAACTTTAGTGATATAAATTTTAATCGTTGATGTTATTTAAAAATTATCAAAAAAGATTTTTTGCGTGTTTTAAAATTAATTTCCAACAAGTGTTCTTTATGTATTTATCGTTAACTTTTTGTCTTCAAAAGATAATTTTTTGACTGTTATTTCCAATCATAACGATCATTACACTTGTAACCGTGTTTGTCCTCATATAGACGTGTTTCATAAGTCGCTCTTAAATTTAGTGTAGTACTTGCAACAATTTATCTTTTCTCTGTTATCTAACATGCACATATTATTTGTAATATACATTTTAACAGTTTTTTTTATCAAAGAAACAATTGTTTTTATCAAAGAAACAATTGTTTTTATCAAAGAAACAATTGTTTTTATCAAAGAAACAATTATTTTATCAAAGAAACAATTGTTTTATCAAAGAAACAATTGTTTATATCAAAGTCTTAAAACGTTAAATTTTTTGTACGTGTTTTTTGTACATGTTATGTTTGGTCTTTGTACGAATTAAGGAAACCTGAAATTTGTAACCTGTAACCCAGAGAACCTGAAAAAATACATTCATAAATAGAGTTTACAAACGAAAACCTCAAGAGTGTTTCTTAACTAGCCAATATCGACCAATGAGAATAAAGAAGTAAAGTTGAGAGACTCCAATGTGGCTAACAAAAGCGCTATTTGTATTCTTAAATAAAAAAGTTAATTCAGCCTGGAAGTGAATCCATCTGGAATAAAATTTTAAATCTTCAAACTGTTACGGCACGGCTGTCTTATTTAAAATAGTTGCATTTGTAGCTCTCTAAATTCTTCGCTCATGTGCAGTGCATATATTTTATCAAACACCTCAAACGCCCCTGTTCCTAATTATATTATTATTATAATTATTATTAAGATGCTTCTAGCATTTATTTAGTGGCAAGGGTTCGCCTCTCTCCTCACCTCGTGGACCCTTTTCTATTCTCCCTTCCTCGTGTTGTGTTTGCGGCAGGACTATTTATTTGCGAGTATAGAGGAAACCGTTACCACCAGACGGGAAAATTAATTAATGAAAGAAAATGGTGATTTATATTTATCGCACTAGCAATACAATTATTTCGTTTTCTTTTTATATATGTTATGATATGAACTTTTTCCTGTAGATATGAAAAAGTTGAGAACTTTTATTCGGATTTACTGCTTTTTACTAGCCATACCATGTAGTTTTGGAACTATAGTTTGGAAATTCTAGGATGATTCCTGTGACAGCTCACAAATTTGCCCCAATACAACCTTGTTACGATGTTCAGTAATTTTAATTATTTTATCAACTTCAATATAAGCCTCAATTCTAATAAAAAGCAAGTTATTTAGGTAAATACATTACATAAGGTTGTATTGGGGCAAATTTGTGAGCTGTCACAGGAATCATCCTAGAATTTCCGAACTATAGTGAGCAACCATCATCATAAACAATAGCAAGACTTGCGTATTTACATTAGCTAGAAATATACACTCAATTCAGAGAAGGCAGAGAGGACAAAGTGCCAGAGTTTTCTATCACGAAACGCATTCTTAGCCTCATCAACATCTTTATACCTTCTCACACAACTTCTATGATTTCTCTGACTTTCTATATTTCCTTCTTTCAAATTATCATTTAACCTGGCGAGTTTATTGCCATGTGGCAATCTCTTCCAACCAACCATAAATATGTTTTTATAGGCCCTAAGTGTTAACCAGACTGGAATCCTATTTTTAAAAATCTGGGTTTCAGCGGGGATCGAACCCGCAACCTCCGGATCGGCAGGGCAGACAAGTATCTTACCACCAAGCCACGGAGGTCGTCTTCATTCAAATTATTATATAAATAATTAGGTGTATTGTCGCATGGTAATACAATGGACTTCCGTGCGGAAGGTCGTCGGTTCGTACCCCGCGCTTTACTACTCCCTTCGAACGACACAGACACTTTTTCCGCCTAGTGTTCGAGGGTATAAGGATACCTATGACTTCGGTCATATATATTATTTAAAAAAGAAGATTGAACGATTAATTCAACCATACTTTTTTGGTCTTCCTCTCACATGCCCTCCACCCAAATTTGCAATGTGGTATATATTTGTTTTGTAAGTATTTCATCGTTCATTCGTTCCACATGCCCTAATCATATCATCGTGGTTTTCGTCATTTTACTCAACACATCAGTCTTAAGATGGCATTCATCCCTAATCACTTAATTTCGTATGGCATCATACCTTGTCATGTATACGCCTTGTATTATTTTTAATGCATACATTTCTACAGTATTTATTAGTCATTTTCCACATCAACGTTTTTCTCCCATACACCAAAGTAAACATCAAAATACTATTATTTTAAATAATGTATTGGTATAATTACGAGGGTGGTCCCAGAAGTACCCGACCTGACGTATAGATGGCGGTTGTTGCTTTAAAAAATTACTATGGTAGAAAGTACTAAACTTATAAAGCTTAAGTTTCAAGTTTTAAGACGCTACGTTGTTTAGTATTTGTTTGGCAGTCATCAATAGTGAACGCTCTCAGTGAATTTGTAAACATGGAAAAAATTGGTCATCGTTATGTGATACAATACTTTCATTTGAAAGGTCTAAGTCCAACCAATATCAAAGCCGAGCTAAATTCTACTCTAGGGGAGTCTGCTCCTTCGTTTACAACAGTAAAATATTGGGTGGCAGAGTTTAAACGAGGCCGTACGAGCTGTCAAGACAAACATCGCAGTGGTCGACCAAATGAGGTGACCACGCCAGAAATGGTAAAGAAAATCCACAAAATGGTATTAAATGACCGTCGATTGAAAGTTCGCCAGATTTAGCCCCTTCGGATTATTTTCTTTTTCCAAACTTGAAAAATGGCTCGGTGGTAAAAGATTTGCCAACAATGAAGAGGTGGAATCTGCGGTTGATGGCTATTTTGAGGCGCTCGACGGTTATCACTATAAACAGGGTATCGTAGCTATTGAACATCGCTGGGAAAAGTGTGTCGAGCTGAAAGGAGACTGTGTTGAGAAATAAAAATATTTTTTCCCAAATTTTTTGTTTTGTCTTTGTTAGGTCGGGTACTTTTGGGACTACCCTCGTATGTATTAAGAGAAACACCGCTGTAAAAATATGGAAATCATTTGGTTTTTTTGTCTTCGAAAGTAATCATTTTTCCCTTCATCCCTCGAATAATATAATCAGATGTTATTGAATTTCAATTTGTTTTCCTTTTCGGTAAAATATATAAAAAAAACATCAAAAAGTATTATAAAGTCCGTCCTCGTTTTTCGTACTTAATTGGTTCCTGAAAATGTGTACCGAAAATAGAGCAAACAAAAAACGGAAAGCCGTGTTTTATTTTTCAATGAAAAATATGTTTACAATTTTTTCTTGGAGAAAAAGATTAGATTGTCGAGGTGCTTCATAAAGTAGAAATAGAGGGCCACCAACTAGGACTAGATATTAACAAAAGTCCTTATTGTGTACCGATTTGAACTCTGATAAGTAACTAGCTAAGAGATTATGAAGAAGTCCACGACTTTATATACCTTGGTGCTATTATTTCAAGGAATGGAGAATGTGGAGCCAAGATCTGAGAGCAAATTGGAATGACCAAATCAGTTTCGATAAGTCTGAAAAAAATATGAAATAATCGCACTTGACTCAGAAGAATTAACATAACATACTTCTCTTCTCCCTGGCTCCATCCCAACTCATTGTCTGCGAAGACTGTTGGGGTCAGCTCTCCTCGTCCTCAGGTTGTATGCTCTTCTGTCCCGGACTACATCCCCCAGGCCGTGCCTCTGCATCATCTTTTTGCACCACCCATGAATTATTTGGTCTTCCTCTGGTTGTTATTCGAGGAAGATCCATGGAGATTGCCTGGTTCACAATGTCATCGGGTGCTCTGCGTCCAACGTGCCCATACCATCTCAATCGCATCTCCTCCATCTTACTGTAGATGTCTGTAACACCTAGGCTTCCACGAATGCGTGAGCTTTTTATTTTGTCTCTTAGGGACACACCAGCTGACCATCTTAACATGCGCATTTCAGCAGTTTCTAGTTGCCTAGAGTAAGAGTTATACATCGTCCAGCATTCGGAACGATAGAGGAAAGCAAACATAACATACATCTAGTTGAATTTCTAATATTCTCTGTTGTATTGTATTGTATTACACTTTTATTGTATGGTATACAATTAAACCTGGCGGACTTATTACCATGTGACAATCTCTTCCAACTAACCAGAAAGATGTTAAAGAAGCTTTTAGTGAAAACCAGACTGGAATTGTTTATAGAAAGCTCTAAGTTCTAGCGGGTTTTGTTTCCGAACTGGGAGGCAGACGTCTTACCAACTAGGCCACGGAGGTCGTCGGAGGTAGTATTATATAGAGGAGAAACATGGATAGTGAGAATAAAGGAAATAGACATGATAGATGCTTTCAAGAAGTGGTATTGGAGTCGGATACTTCATATGTATTATTCCACTTTTTGTAACGGTATAGCTCTACTAGTTTCAATGATTTCCCCTCATCATGAGGCGAGCACAAACAAGACTTATTTGTGCTCGCCTGATGATAAGGGGAAAAGCTTGAAACCGGTAGGGATACAACATTACATAAAGTGGAATAAACGTTGTTTGATAAAACAAATTACAATAACATATTTACTGTGGACGTCTGTATTTTATTCATTCGTTAGATTTATTATTCGACCTCTTGTTAGTGACATTGGAGTCTCACACCCTTTTTTTTCTATAATCGATTCAGCTAGTTATGAAGCACTCTTGAAGTGTTCGTAATGATGGGGAAATAACGCTCAACCAACTTATCTTAGAAAATAATTAAATAAAAAAATACAGAAATAAATGCACAATTTGCATAAAAATCTATTGTGCAAAAGTCGAGGAATGCCTGTAAACAGGAAGCAAAAAGAGTAAAGCATATCTGATGCCGAGAGGCCGGCCTGTTGGTAAGGCCATGTAGTGAATATTAATGAATCTTTTTATTGTGTTATTTTCTTCTTTTTTGCGGCTGGCGACCCTTGCCTCCCGTGGGCTGCTCAATATTTACTTTTCTGGCAATAACATATTTAAATTTCCGTTTTAAATATTTTGCGGAAATCTCTTTATATAAAGATAGCCTCTGCTCCGCCATTGTGGACCCTCCGAACGTCCTTCAGGAAACCAATGGAGAAAGTATTGTTTTAAATACTATTTTATTCTCTCTGAATACAAAATTTGCGGATTTTTTAAAAATAATTTCAAATAAATTATTTTTATATCATATAAATTACACCCTATTTTTCTTTATATCATATAAATTACACCCTAGTTTCTTTATATCATATAAATTACACCCTATTTTCTTTATATCATATAAATTACACCCTATTTTCTTTATATCATATAAATTACACCCTATTTTCTTTATATCATATAAATTACACCCTATTTTTCTTTATATCATATAAATTACACCCTTTTTTTTCTTTATATCATATAAATTACACCCTATTTTCTTTATATCATATAAATTACACCATATTTTTCTTTTTATCATATAAATTATACCCTATTTTCTTTATATCATATAAATTACACCCTATTTTCTTTACATCATATAAATTACACCCTATTTTCTTTATATCATATAAATTACACCCTATTTTCTTTATATCATATAAATTACACCCTATTTTTCTTTATATCATATAAATTACACACTATTTTTCTTTATATCATATAAATTACACCCTATTTTTCTTTATATCATATAAATTACACCCTATTTTCTTTATATCATATAAATTATACCCTCTATTGGGTCTAGTGTATGACATTCTCCAAAGACCCACTCGATTGCAGAATTTCAGTATGTGACGAGCCAATTGAACAAGCAACCCAGTTCAGATATCTCGGCAGTGAACTGCTCAGCTCTCATGACATCCCCAGAGAAGTAAGCTGCAGTTTTGGCGGGCTGCCTGAGAGATGTCATATGGAGGAATAAAGATATGAGAACGGATAGCAAGGTACGTATTTATAAGACCTGTGTGCGACCTATCCTCACATATGGCATCGAAGCGAGGGTGGACACTGTCAGGACAAAAAGTATGCTAAGGACAACGGAAATGAGAACTTTACGTGCTATTGCTGGGAAGACTTTGCGTGATCGTGTAAAGAACACCACAATCCGAGAGGTCTGTGAAGTCCAAGATGCGGTCAGATGGAGACGACAGCGTCGACGATACTGGTACCAATATGTACAGAGAATGAATTCCATACATAGCTCTACATGGGGTACCGGATGGACGGCGCACGCCAGGGAGACCCCCGAAACGATGGAGAGATAGCTGGAGCTCAGCATCACAGGAGGACAATCCTGCAGTAGCATACTCTTGAATCTATAGAAAGTTTAAAAAGAAGAAATTATATCCTATTTTTCTTTCTTATCTATTCCATACTGTATTCATTATTGAGTTAACTGCTTAATGCGTCAGTATGGCCAGGTGGCTCAGCAGGGTTCACATATCTGTGGCGTTTGCAGGAGGGAGTGCTCATCTAGGATCGGGCCGTTTTCTCACAGAAGATCACACGATCGACGTGGGAGATCGGTTCAAGACTGACGTTGGAGTGGCGAGGGGATCCTCGACTACGAGGCCCGGCAACGACGAACTGCTTAATGAGTTTATTTCTAGACTCCAGTCTGTTTTCAATTCAGCGTCTTGGCTAATCTATTGTAGAGATAAATATTATCATATTCGTCCACTTCTTAAAAGTCTAGATTGACTAAAATGTTGTGAACGAATTAATTTCAAACTTTGTATTTAGTATCCGAGTCCGTTAATGGGATGTTTCCATTGTGTCAAAATAATGTCTGAAAAATATTAATTCAGAGAGAAACAGAGCTCTGAAATCGATTTCATCTTAATTCAATAAATTTACTGTTCCAAATCCACACAATTTAGCGGGGAGTTAAAATGATAATAAATTGAGAATTTATATAGCGCGATTTAAAGAGTAGACTCTTCTCATAGGCGTTCTAACTTGAGAATCCACTATTATTAATAGATCAAGAATATAACGAAATAAATACATAAATAAATTGAGTTTAAGGATAGGAAGAGAGTAGCTACGGCTTTTAGATTCGATACTTCCCCACATCTATTTATTTATTTATTGCAAATACAATCTAGCTTATTGCCAGGCGACAATCTCTTCCAACCAACCAGACAAAAGTAAATGAAGCAAGTTACATGGTCGCATAAATCATTCAAATGACAATCCATTCCCACGAAATCCATAAACACATACGTGAGCATGTGCCCACGAACCCCACATCGACGTACAACCATCCGAACATTATTTTTCATATAAAGTGAGATATCATCAATCAAAAGAAAAGGAAGGGATGGTGGAGAGGAAAGGAAAAGAAAAATCAGGAATGAAACACGTTATTTTACTGACTAGAAATTAAGAGGTTATTTAGTCGCTTCTTAAAGTATGCCAAGGACGGAGCGAGTCTTATATTGGTTGGTAACTGATTCCAGAGACTCTCTGCGTGGAAAGTAAAGGATGACGTAAAAAAAGATGAATGGTGAACTGGAAAGGCCAATAAACAATCTCTGTTTGAGCGTAGCGCTAATCCATGATTAGAAAGACGCCGAAAATTTTCGACGAGATAATAGGGGGCGGTGGGACAGTTAAGGATATTCGTTATGTCTTAATATAAATGCTAAGTGTAATATTACGGTCGTCGATAGCTTTTGAATAACGTGCAACAGGATCTCAGAAAACTGGGAAGAAACGGCAAGTGACCGAACAGATGGGAAAAAATTAATTCTACAGGAGTTGGCAATCAATCTATAAGTGGAAAGTTCTTGAAAGAAGAAAAAGAGGCAACATTCAGTGGACATGGCAAAACCGTGACATTTGTAAAACAAATGTATCACGTAAATAACAACCAAAAAACACACCGGCATGTTTTCTTTTTTTTTCCTACACGAGTATATGGTATACCAATCCAACGCCCATTGGTGCCAAGTATCGCATTCAATTAATTTTATTTTTATCAGACACTGTTTATTCTACTTTTTTGTAACGGTATAACCCTACCGGTTTCAAGGCTTTTACTTCATCTTCAGGGGAGCACAAACAAGACTAAATTCTGTTCGAACTGGTACCGATATACACGCTTCAACGGTTAGGGGCTGACGGGTAAGGGAGGCATGGGACGATTTCGGCCAAGAGCGGAGAGATTTTTGGGATATAAATGTTTACCAGATGTTCGGATCGATGTATTGACTTAGAAATTTCTAGGGCCTCTAATCTGTCCAATTTATTTCCGTTACTACTGATATGTAAGAATTTGGCATCATCGATAGAAAAAGTATGGTTTTCACGGTGACAATGATTAGCCATTTCAGAATAAATTAGAGGATTTGTTAAGGCGGATTTGTGTTCACGAAATCTTTTAATTTTTATTTTAAATATCAGCTACTGGTATTGATATTTAAACTTCTCAACTGCTTCTTTACCGGTTATTTCAAAAGAAAAATTATGTTATGTAAAAATGAGAAGGGCGTGTTTATTTTCCATTTCGTTATTATTCATCAACCTTTTTCTAGGTAGAGCAATCACACTTTTCAAGCGCGTGTCTCTTAAAGTATAGTAGACGTTTTTCATTTGTCGCTAAACTCCTTCAAGGGAATATTAAAAGAATCATTTTCCTTTGAAGATTTTAAATTTAATAAAACCTACTTCTTAATTGTTTTATATTAATGCTAAAAATATTGACAATCGCGTACACATTTTTTAGAGTTTTATTCATGTTTTTGCATTAATTTTTCATCTCAAAATATTGTTGATTGTTTTGAAATTTACTTTCAAACACGTGTCAACCTCTCTCTTATGAAACGTGGTTTATAGATATTATTATATTTACAATTGAATTATTTTAATAAATTTAACTATTTCTATGCTTTTTCGCATTAATTTTTCATCTCAAAATATTGTTGATTGTTTTGAAATTTACTTTCAAACACGTGTCAACTCTCTCTTATGAAACGTGGTTTATAGATATTATTATATTTACAATTGAATTATTTTAATTAATTTAACTATTTCTATGCTTTTTAGCATTAATTTTTCATCTCAAAATATTGTTCATTGTTTTGAAATTTACTTTTATACACGTGTCAACTCTCTCTTACGAAACCTGGTTGATAGATATTATTACAATTCATTTACAATTCAATTTTTTTAACTATTTCTATGCTTTTTCGCATTAATTTTTTATCTCAAAATATTGTTGATTGTTTTGAAATTTACTTTTATACACGTGTCAACTTTTACGAAACCAGGTTTATAGATAATATTACATTTACAATTCAATTTTTTTAATTAATTTAACTATTTCTATGCTTTTTCGCATTAATTTTTCATCTCAAAATATTGTTCATTGTTTTGAAATTTACTTTTATACACGTGTCAACTCTCTCTTACGAAACCTGGTTGATAGATATTATTACAATTCATTTACAATTCAGTTTTTTTAACTATTTCTATGCTTTTTCGCATTAATTTTTTATCTCAAAATATTGTTGATTGTTTTGAAATTTACTTTTATACACGTGTCAACTTTTACGAAACCAGGTTTATAGATAATATTACATTTACAATTCAATTGTTTTAATTAATTTAACTATTTCGTGGTATAAGTATTCAATAGGGAAACCTGTTTTATTAAATTGCAGTTCAAAATTTTTAGTTTTCATCTTTATAAAATGATAGTTATATTTAATATATATTTTTACCAAGTTTCTTAAACTTTATTAGCAATATCATTATTTATATAAATAATTCAACACCATTGCTTTGGTAATATTTTAAAATGTAGTACACCATTGCCATTACTTTATTTATATAACGCTTTCACGCAAATACATCTGCTGATTTATAAAACGAGTAAAACATGCCCAGAAGTGAATCCGCCAGGAATCAAACATTGACTGCCCGCTGGCTTATTTATTTATTTAACACTTTAATTGCAATCTGGCGGGCTTATTGCCGGCAATATCTTCCAATCAACCAGACAAAAGTAAATGAAGCAAGTTACGTGGTCGCATAAATCATTCAAATGACTACCCATCCCCACGAAATCCATAAACACATACGTGAGCATATGTGGTACCCACGAACCCCACAAAGACGGGCAATCACCCGAACATTGTTTTTCATAAAAAGTCAGATATCATCAATTAAACGGAAAGAAAGGGATGGTGGAGAGGAAAGGAAAAGAAAAATAAGGAGGAAACACGTTATTTTACTGACTAGAAATTAAGAGTTTTTTCAGTCGCTTCTTAAAGCATGCCAAGGACGGAGCGAGTCTTATATTGGTTTGTAACTGATTCCAGAGTCTCACTGCATGGACAGTAAAGGACGACGCAAAGAAAAGGGGAGCGGTGAACTGGAAAGGCCAATAAACAATCTCTGTTTGAGCGTAGCGCTAATCCATGATGGGAAAGACGCTGAAAATTTTCGACGAGATAAGAGGGGGTGGTGGGACAGTTAAGGATACTCCTTATGTTTTAATATAAATGCTTAGTGTAATATTACGGTCGTCGATAGCTTTTGAATAACGTGCAATAGGATCTCAGAAAACTGGGAAGAGACGGCAAGTGACCGAACAGATAGGAAAAAAATAAATTCTACAGTAGTTGTATGGCCTTCTGATACAGGTCATTATCCTGTAGTGTAGCTTATGACCAAGCATCGTGATCTCTGATAGCTTTTGACGACTCCTATCCATCCATCTTTGCACTTTGCAATGCGAAAAACAGTTGTTAACGGTAGTCCTATGATAAGTAGATAGGTATAATCAATTTTACAACAAAAAAATCACTTACAATTCTCTATTGCTATTTTGATCACGTTTAGCTTTGAGAATTAAAAAAAAACTTTAACGTTTCCAGAGCCCTCATTTTTCGCCATTTGTCTCTCTTGAACGCGATTCAAAATTGTGATAAACGTTTAAGATAAACGACGCTTTTCCTGAAATACAATGGCATCGCCTGGTTCTGCCTGGCACTGGGCCAGAGAAACGTCTCTTAACTGATGTCCTTAATTCGTGTTCCTTTTCCATCATAATATCCGTGGACATCTAAAGCTGACCTTTTACTCGAAGCTTTTGATCTTTTTTAACTTGAATAAAAGCAAAAACACTCGATGATATTTAACTTTTAAAAATTTTGACATTTTTAGCCCAAAGTATCGTCCTTAATGTGTCAGGGATACTTTCAGCATAAAAAAATTAAAAGTTATTTTTAAATGCTTAATATTTCAAGACAAAACAAAAGGTATGGTCAGTGGAAAGACAAAACAAAATGTATGGTTGCTGGAAGAGAGGAGGTAACCGCGAGTGTTGTTCTGGGTGGCGTCAGTGTTGAGCAAGTGAGGAAATTTGTTTACTTGGGCAGCAGAGTATCTCAAAATGTGTGATCAAAGGCAGAAATAATATGTAGGGTCCAACAGGCAAGAGTTGCTTTTAACAAGAAATCCAAGATATTTGAATCTCCTAACATTGATATCAATGCTAGGAAGAATTTAGTGAAAACTCTTGTCTGGAGTGTGCTGCTGTATGACTGCGAAACGTGGACCATAAGCCAGAGCGAGTCTGGGCATCTGGCTGCCTTTGAGATGTGATGCTACAGGTGCGTGGCCAGGGTCCATTGGTCAGGTCACATCCGAAACGACGAGGTATTGAGCGGGGCTGGAGAAACAAGGCAACTCCTAAATAGAGTTGCCCAACAACGATCCAGTTGGATAGGCCATAAAATCAGGCACCCAGGCCTGTTCCTTACCATCGTCGAGGGAATGATTGAAGGCAATAGCCATAGAGGCCGCCCTAGATATAGCTACATGGACTGGATGATCCGGGATGTGCGCTGTGGCAGCTACCAGGAGATGAAGAGACTGGCGGATGACAGAGATGAGTGGAGGGATCGAGTGCTTGGTGCAGACCATTCCTAGGATTGTAACCTAGATATAGCTACATGGGCCGGGTGATCCGGGATGTGCGCTGTGGCAGCTACCAGGAGATGAAGAGACTGGCGGATGACAGAGATGAGTGGAGGGATCGAGTGCTTGGTGCAGACCAATCCTAGGATTGTAACCTAGATATAGCTACATGGGCCGGGTGATCCGGGATGTGCGCTGTGGCAGCTACCAGGAGATGAAGAGACTGGCGGATGACAGAGATGAGTGGAGGGATCGAGTGCTTGGTGCAGACCAATCCTAGGATTGTAACCTAGATATAGATACATGGACCGGGTGATCCGGGATGTGCGCTGTGGCAGCTACCAGGAGAAGAGACTGGCGGATGACAGAGATGAGTGGAGGAATCGAGTGCTTGGTGCAGACCAACCCTAGAATTATAACCCAGAAGAAGAATATTTCAAAAAGCCTCCATAGATTCATCCAAGTTTATCGATTTAGAATTTGTTTATGTTGTTTATAGTTAAGGCATTAACATTGTGGAGGTTTAAAGACATTGTTATTTATTTTTATCAAACACTGTTTATTCCACTTTTTTATGACGGTATAACCCTACCGGTTTCAAGGCTTTCACCTCATCTTCAGGGGAGCGCAAACAAGACTAAATGCTGTTCGAACTGGTACCGATATAGACGCTTCTTCGATTTAGAATTGTTGGGTTTATATTGTGTTTTAAAAGGTGTCCTTGAATCAAAAATATCCTTAGGGATTCTTTAAAGAAAGCTTTAAATCTTTCAGTAGGGCACTAGGCAAAGGATTTTTGATAATATAAGTGAGAGATTCGCACAAACAATTTGAATATTCCGGCTACATCTTGAATTTGATTAAATGATCGTAAGGATATCCGATTGATTTTCCCTTAAGCAAGTCCATAAATTTGTTTCTTTGGAAATTCTCTGGTATTTTCGATCTTTGCACTGTCGTAACAAGAGAAGGGCGTTTTTTTTTTTCATTACAAAGAATAGATTACAAACTGTTATTTAACATTTAGCCCTTGAGAAAAAATAAGTTAAATACATAACAAATGTACCACATTATGAAATTATAATGTATTACATTTTTTCACTTAAAATAATCCTAAGACCCAACTGATTTAAAGGTTTTCACATCATTATCAACAAGACTTAGTATATTAACCGGTAGGATCATACAATTTAATGGTTCAACTATAACGAAGGAAAACGAGGGGCATGCTGAGATTATGAGAAGAATCACAACAGGGAACAAAACATTATTCTCCCTACTGCCGGTGTTCAAGTCCAGAAGTGTCCATAGAAAAACCAAAGTCACCCTGTACAAAACATTTATTAGAACAGTGGTGGCATATGGATGCGAAGCATGGACACTGACAGCTAAATCCGCAGAGTTGCTGGATGCCTTTGAGAGAAGAGTATTACGTAGGATCCTGGGTCCCGTGAATGACGGCGAAACCTGGTGAATACGATACAACGACGAGCTGAATAATATCTACAAAACTCCCAGGCTATCTGTACATGTCAAACTGAGCAGATTGAGATGGGCCGGACATGTGCAGAGAATGCCGTCATCGCGAGCACCCAAAATAATCCTGGAAGGACACTCGGGTGGGAGGAGAGTGGGCAGGCCAAGACTGCGATGGGAGGACGAAGTTGACAGGGACGCAACCCGGCTGCTACAGGCGCAGGATTGGAGGGCCGTGGCGGAAGACAGGAGGAGTTGGAGGCGAAGATTGACGGAGGTCAAAGCTCGGTATTTTTTTATTTTTTTTCAAAACAGGCTTAGCCCATTTACTTTGAAAAATACAAGACATATTAAAAATAAAGAAAAATTACATAGAATAAAATAAAAAATTATACAAAATAAAAAATAATGTATTTGCATGCATATAGTACAAGTATATACACACAAACATATGATACGCATATATTTACAGTCACTTAAGTACGTTGATGAGTGCTTTCTAACGCGCTCAATCTTAGAAAAAAATTTAATTTGGCTTTTGGTAATGTGATATGAAATATGTCAATATCCGAAGCAATCCCATTCAAAAGAGTTAAGGCCCTTCCAACAGGCATAGCGGCTGGAAGACCCGTTCTTGAGTATGTTATTGAGAACAGTTCTTGCCAGCGCAGTCTAGTGTAATTGTTAGGAACATTTAACGTTAATCTTTGTAGTAATACTGAACAGCTCACAACTCCTCAAACGAGTTTGACAACGTATACCAGGAGACGCAGATCTCTTCTTACACTCAAGGAGTTATACCCAAGCATGCCCAGCAGAAACTGAGTAGGATAAAGCCATGGATAGACACCAAACTCTCTCATATAGAGATATCGTAGATATTTTTTTGCACTTTCTCCACCATGAGTGAGTTCTGCGCCCCCACCGCGCTCCAAATGCAAGCAATGTTTTCGAGTTTGCTACGGATCAATGAATTAAACAACGTTTTGAGCACCAATTGGTTTTCAAACGACTTAGAGATTCTCATTACAAATCCTAGAGTTGTATAAGCTGAGTTGCACATAATTTCTATGCGAGGACCAAACGCGAGATTGCTGTGGAACAAGACACCTAGATCTTAAATATTATCTGTGCGGGGAATAGGTATAGATTCTAGTGTATATCTATGGAATTTCAAGACGTGTGAGCGATGATACGATATAATTTTGCACTTTGATGCATTAAAATATAATTTATTATTGTGGCTCCACTCACAAATGTTGTTGAGATCTGACTGTAGGTCTAAGTAGTCAGTATAAGAACGTTTTTTTTTTAAATTTTGAGGTCATCAGCAAATAGAAGAAACGTGGATTTTTTATAACCCTACCCATATCATTAATATAAATTAGAAATAAGGTAGGTCCAAGATTAGACCCTTGCGGAACACCTGAGTAGGCAGTGAAGTAATCGGAGTTGTAGATTCCATGTGAAACAAATTGTTTTCTTTCTGTAAGATAATCTGACAGCAGCCTTAGTAAGTTACCTGGGATCCCAAGTTCACTCATTTTTTTTAATATTTTTTTTGTGATTGGCGCGATCAAAAGCTTTTGCAAAGCCATGATACGAACAATCAATCTGATTGCCACTATCTACAACCCTTGAAACATAGTCGGTGAAGACCATCAGATTGGATTCAGTAGATCTGTCTCTTCTGAAGCCATGCTGCTCATCAATCATATATGGGTTCACTAACGACCTTAGTGTGCGATCCATAAATATTTCTAGGAGCTTAGCTATTGAAGAAAGTACGGCGATAGGTCTGTAGTTGGTTACATCGTCCTTAGAATCATTTTTAAATATGGGAATAACTCGAGTCTTTTTCCATTCACTTGGAAAAGTATGGACTCGGAAGACAAGATTAAATATGTAAGCAAGAGGTGCAGAAAGCAATTCACTACAGCCCTTAAGAAAAAATGTAGGTACTCCGTCCGGCCCGACTGCTTTCGTGTTTTTCATCAACTTTATTTGTTTGAGTATATCAAATGTAGTGATGCTTAGCTTAAATCCCGAGGAAGTATGGTGTTCATCAAAAACAAATGCCTCGGAGTCCCTACAATAAACTGTTGAAAAATAATTTGCGAATGCAGAAGATATTTCGGGACCAGTTATTTGATTCCCATCCCAATTCATAACATTAAGCACTGGAGAATCGTTACGCATGGATTTAATATGATTCCAAAATAGTTTTGGTTCACGTACCATTCGACATTCTAAGTTCCTTATGAAGTCTTTATAGGCCGTGCGAATGTTATGTTTGAGCTGAGCGCGAGCACTTTTGAACGCATCGTAGTCACTCAGACGACAAGAGTGTTTCCATTTTTTGTGAAGAGAATCTTTAAGTCTAATATTCCCAACAATTTCACTTGTGAACCACCTCGGGTATTGCCACTTACGTAGCTCTTTAGGTTTTACGGGAAAGCACTCATCAAATACGTAATAAACATGTTCATACTAATATGCTACCGCCTCGTTCACGTCCAAAATTGAATATAAGGGATCCCAGTTAATATCCCTTGTCTTCAGATATAAGGAATGGAAATCTCCTTTATCAAAACACCATTTTTTAAACACTGGATTCTCAATTTTTTTGGAGATGCATTAATTTTTTCCTTGATCAAGAAGACTGTGAGATCGAATTCTAGTGCCGGGTGATGAAGATCTTCAGGTACAAGATGAAAAGAGGCGTGTCGCACCTTGGTGCTAATATTTGAATATATTATTTCTAGAAGCCTGCCGTTTAAATTATTGATATTATTAAATTGTTACAAACTGTAGGCAGTTGAAACACACAAAAGTTAAGAGTGAGTAAGCAGTTGAAACATTCAAAAGTTAAGAGTGAGTAAGCAGTTGAAACATTCAAAAGTTAAGAGTGAGTAATCAGTTGAAACACATAAAAGTTAAGAGTGAGTAAGCAGTTGAAACACACAAAAGTTAAGAGTGAGTAAGCAGTTGAAGCACACAAACGTTAAGAGTGAGTAAGCAGTTGAAACACACAAAAGTAAAGAGTGAGTAAGCAGTTGAAACACGCAAAAGTTAAATAAATAATAGGTTTATTGATAGCAACATAGTATGTACAGATTATATTTAAATAATACTTCTAAAACACATAAATTGCAGATAATACATTAAATACAGAAGCTATCAAAAGGTCTGGGCTCATCTAATAGCACCCCCTTGGCCAAGATACACCCCACCAATATAGGGCGAACCCAGCCACGGGGACACCAGATGTTTTTCAGCAACAAAAGTTAAGAGTGAGTAATCAGTTGAAACACACAAAAGTTAAGAGTGAGTAAGCAGTTGAAACACACAAAAATTAAGAGTGAGTAAGCAGTTGAAACACACAAAAGTTAAGAGTGAGTAAGCAGTTGAAACACACAAAAGTTAAGAGTGAGTAAGCAGTTGAAACACACAAAAGTTAAACACACAAAAGTTGAAAGTGGATATGGGCTGTAAGACCATCGAAAGAAAGGATCATACAATTATCGTTAGTGTGAAAAATAACGCTTTATTAAACGAATTTCGTTTAAATATTTAACACTTTCATGCAAATACCTCTGGCGGGTGTATATTACTTTAAAGCAATAACGTACTCAGGAGACAAATGGCAAAACACGAGACGCCTGGAAATGTTAAAGTTTTATTTTATCAGTTCTAAAATCTCATTTTTTTATTAGTTAAACGAGCCTGAAATGATTAGTTAAACAAGAAATGAATTAGTTAAACAAACTTGAAAATCAGACAAGAACTTTTCTCAAAAAATCCTGTGCCAACGATAATCGAGCTTTGATCTCT
Source organism: Odontocerum albicorne (assembly GCA_949825065.1). NCBI lineage: Eukaryota > Metazoa > Arthropoda > Insecta > Trichoptera > Odontoceridae > Odontocerum > Odontocerum albicorne. The sequence continues at coordinate 2,238,521 of OX463858.1, forward strand.
AGGTTGGATGGCAGACCTCTAATCAACTAGGTCACCTTTGTTGTGAATATTGTTTTGCGATCATGCTCTTTAATATATCCGAATATCCAATTTGGATATTTTGAAAGGAATACAAAAGATTGAGGACTAATTATTTTAAGTAAGGTTCCTTGAATAAAAAATGTTTCAGTTATGGCCGAGTTGGCACCGACATAAGTAAAAAGAAAATTCTTTAAAAAATAATTAACTTCAATTAATCTTTACTCTAAAATAACTAAACATTGTCACCGAAAAGCTCACATATGTTTTATCCGTGATATTAAATTCTTGTATATCAAAAATTACGAAATTAATTATACATATTAGAGATGTGTCAGTATTACGATGAACACCTGTTAAATAAACACATACGAGTATGTTCCCAAGGTTTTACTGATGCTTGCCGAAATCATCCCCTGCCTTCCTTAACCCACAACCCCCTTATGATTTTTTTATTGTAAGACGCGTTTAGTCTGTCGGTGCCAGCTCGAGCATAATTCAATCTTATTTGTGCTCTACTGATGATGAGGTGAGAACTTTGAAATTGGTAGGGCCATCTTAATGTTCTAGTAAAAAAAAAGCTGTGTATTTAACCCTTCCTTCCCTGTGATGTGTAACTAGTACACATTGCTTCTAAAAACTTTAATATCTCTATAAATGTAATAAATACTGGGTTCAGATTTTAGGTATACCTCCGTAATACATTTACGCATTGAATGAAAAAAAAAATATTTATAATAATTAGCCCTTATCGGACACATCAGAGATATTTTATGAAAATCGGGAATAAATTCACCAATACAATCAAAGCTATGAATATTCTTATTTTTTCGATTTTAAATCGCTCATTGTTACATGTGTATAGAATACACAGCACCGAAATGCGCGGATTTTTTTAGCACAGGAAGGGAAAGGTTAAAAATGAGAATTTTACTTTCGATTTAATAACTACAGAGGGATTTCTCTTTTTTATGTAACTGGATAATTCTTACTAAAGTTATGGTGAATCGACGTATACCAGCTTTAGAACCTATCTACGTTTTAATGCATTGCGATTAAATATATATTGTTATTTAAAAATAAATAATCCATGAACTATAAACTTGTACGCCACTGTCTATAGATATACAACTCTTTCGCCTTGGGTCGGCTCAAATGACAAAAGGGAATAAAGGAAAATTCTCTCTTTTAAATTCCTTATAAAATTTCGTTTCGCATGAAAAACTCTTACGATTTTAACAATCCGCTAAACAGCAGCGCGGAAAGAGCGGTAGTTATAAATAAAATCAATATTTGTATGAAAAATCCATCCCAAGACGGATAATTCGATATGAATTTAATCAAAAAGCACAAAAACATATTTCAAATCCCTCGAGTCGGGTATTACTTGTTGAATTTTTATGAAGATCCTTTATTCCCCGCTTTCATTCCGACAGACAATTTAACGAAATCTCTCGGGTTCATTAAAATATTAAAACGACAACTGGTTTTCCCTGTTGACATAATCATTTACTGCAATGTGTTTTCCCTGTTGACATAATCATTTACTGCAATGTGTTTTTTTTCTTCTGAGATGTTAAATTCAATGTCAGTTTAAAATCAGATTAATAAAAATAACGATGAAACCTTGTAGAGTTTTGCTTTAACAAAATATCGTTCATTGTAATTTGTTTTATGAAACACTTTTTATTCCACTTTTTGTTAGGGTATAGCCCTACCGGTTTCAAGGCTTTCACGTCATCATCAGGGAACACACACAATTCTGTTCGAACTGGGAACAATCTCCGACCCGAATGTTTACAGAGTTTAAGAGTTTGCAAATATATTTACTAGATGTAATGTACGATTAATGGTTTTCAACCACCGTCATTTTCTACGAGAACAACGACACCTTTATTTTTTCCATACATGTTTTTGCCACCATCAGTAGTGACACACTTTCAAGTTTTTCCATTGAAGATTGTTTTTTTGAACAACATTTTCAACTCCTTTAAAAATATCTACGGAGCGGAGTCCACCCCCGTACCCTGCGCCATAGATATCTCACTCACCGGCTAGTCCCAATATGAAAATTTGCACGTAATACAAAACTACAGTATGTTGGTATTTTAGCGGATGTCCTTGTTGGACGTGCTGATGATTTTGATTGTTTGGTATTTAAAATAAAATACGTCGATTAGCAATACGGAAAGTGAGAGTGAATAATCAATGAATAGTAAACAGTGATGAATGGTCAAATGATTAATAATAAGTGATCTTTATTTATCGATAAGTAGGTATATATACATTTCAGAACGGGGTGCGTGAGTGCGCCCGCAATATATTTTTATCTCACTCCTGTGCGTGCAGAGGTGGTCGCAGACGTTGCGAATAATATTGTGGGTAGATAATTTGTTGGTGAAAACGGCGAGACAACGCAATGCGTTCTCTTTCTACTGTGGAATGTATCGTAAATAGTATTTGCGGGTAAACAATATTAATGTTCTGGTATGCGACCTTTGGACATATCCGAAGGTCGTTTCGTCAGTCGTTGACCGTGCTTGTTGACAATATTCAGGGACGACCGTAGTCCCTACAGTATGATGAGCTAGCTGGGTCTTGGCCCTTGGGACTTGGTGGAGGAGTCAATGTGGCCCTTAGGCTAAAAAGTTTATAGACCCCCGCCTTAGATAATGAAAATATGCATGAATCGATGTGTGATGGAAATTCTGGCATCGCGTCATCGGTGTGAAGCGAAATGTCAGATCTTAAAGATGACATATGAAGCTGGAGACCAGCTTCAGTTTCCGGGTCCAACTAGAATAAGGAGAGTATAGGATCCTCCAAATAGGCTGTCGAAGAGCGTATCTGAACATGTGTTAATATTGTGTATTCCATCAACTGACAAAAAAGAGTCTTATACGTGCTAAACAGAAGATGAGGTACTGTACATGTGTAAGGAGTGAGATTTAGCAGCATAAAGGAATAGTTCGGCAGAATTACTATCATCATCATCATCATCAATGGCACTACAGCCCATTGTGGGCCCCGGCCTCCTCCAGCAGTCGTTGCCATTCCCCCCTATCCTGGGATGCACTCCTCCAGCCCCTGATGCCAATCACGTTTGCATCATTCTGCACCCCATCCATCCACCTAAGCTTTGGTCTGCCCACGCTACGTCTTCCTTGGGGCTTGGAAAAGAGTACTTTGTTAGGCATTTCCTCTTCTCCCATTCTTGCTACATGCCCCGCCCAACGTAGCCTCCCAATTTTGATGTATTTTATAATGTTGGGCTCTTTGTATATGCTGTATAACTCCTCATTATATCTCACTCTCCAAGATCCATTTTCCTGTATGGGTCCGAATATTTTTCTGAGTATTTTTCTTTCAAATATTAGAAGGGAAGATTCGTTCTTCTTACTCAATACCCAGCATTCAGACCCATATGTGAGGACAGGTCGTAGCAGTGTCTTATAAATGGTAAGTTTTGTCCTTCTGGACAACAACCGAGATATAAGGTGTTTTCTCAGACCAAAGAAGCATCTATTTGCCATGAATATTCGACGTTTAATCTCGATAGATGCATCATTAACACTTGTCACTATGGATCCCAGGTAGGTGAAGGTGTTTACACGTTCTATTGTATGAGAACTTATATTAATCGTGGTAGGTGTCTGGTTATTACGGGGTGCTTTAGTGGCTATCATATATTTGGTCTTATCGGAGTTGATGCGAAGTCCCATTCTGTTTGCGGCCCTCTCCAACTGAACAAATGTCTCCATCATTGCTTGTGGGGATCTACCAATAATGTCAATATCATCCGCGTAGCCCAGTATTTGGCTTGATTTGTAGAAAATTGACCCATTTGTCTGTACTCCGGATTCTCTTACACACTTCTCTAGAGCCATATTAAAAAGTAGACAAGCTAGTGCGTCTCCTTGACGCAGTCCATTCATTGTGTAAAATGGTTCTGAGATATCATTCTGAATCCGGACTCTACATTGTGATTGGTTCATAGTGAGTCTAACCATCCTTATGAGCTTGTTAGGAATACCCAAGTCCTTCATGGCCGCATAGAGTTGAGAGCGGTTAATGCTGTCATATGCAGCTTTGAAATCGATAAAGAGGTGGTGTGTATCGACATTATACTCTAGGGTTTTTTCCAATATTTGACGGAGAGTGAACATCTGATCTACAGTGGATCTCCCCGGACGAAATCCGCTTTGATATTGGCCTACCAGGTTTTCAGCGTACGGCAGCAATCTGGAGAACAGGACACCGGCAAAGACCTTATATGATGCATTCAGTAGGGTAATTCCTCGATAGTTGGCACATTGCATTGTATCACCCTTTTTGTGGAGTGGGCATATGATTCCAGTCCTCCAATCGTCTGGTACAGTTTCTGAGTCCCATGTTTTCTCCACGATGGTATGGATCATAGTGGTTAGTTCAGTTCCTCCGTACTTAAGTAACTCACCAGGGATATCGTCATGTCCTGGAGACTTATTATTTTTGAGGTTTTTTATGGCTGTTTTTACTTCCATTAGACATGGTGGTGGTATGTTTTCTTCGTCCTCAGCATAGGGATTCTCTGTATCAATGTCATCGGAATGGTTGTTATTAAGAAGTTAAGAATTACTATACTTTACTTAATTGTTAAAGTATTCCAAAGAAATATACAAAGTTCCATTATGATATTCTTAATATTTACTAAGATATAGTCATTTTAATAACCTTACACAAAAATTTTAATTTGTCAAAAACAAATCTGACACTGAAAAAGGCTGTTTTCGTTAATTTGGCCTTAAATGATTTGTTTTATTTTTATTTTTTTTATTTATTTTACACATGACAAGAAATATACATAATTTGCGAAAGAACAACAGGTAATTTAATTCGGAAACACAATTTTAATAGATCTGGGTTTGTTGCCTTTCATTTGTCGTGTCCCCAGTATACTAGGCTTTTGCCTGTATCTCATTGAGGGCATATAGCATGAAAAAATAAATCGATACTTCTTTCCGACTTTGGATTATATAAAACCCCGTTGCACATTCTCATCAACCTGACAAACAGTAACACTCAATAACATATGCATACATCACGCGAAATCTAGCTCCTCACACTTCATCACTCCAGACAGACCAAAACATTCATCCCACAATATACTGCACACAAACTTAAATCAAACAAAAAAAAACACCACACTCAAGAGCTCAAACAAACCTCTTCCACAAGTCATTCCTCTCGCAAGTCCAAGCACTCAAACTCATGTCGCAATAACAACCACGCTCCAATCGACTGCCTAAACTGTTTTCCTCCCTTTACCTTTATTGAATTCGGCACCCAATTGTATATCATGGGAGTTAAATACGCATATTGCCTTTGGGCAAAATATGTTTTAACCCTAGGGATGGTGAACATTTGATCAGTTGCCATGCGTGTCATATGTCTGCTGAGTCTGCATCTTCCCTTCCTCTCGATGGTAGTGCCAGAGAATGGATTTGAGATGTAAATTGAAAAGATCCGCTGTGGGATACTGGGCCAGAAGTTCATTAAAAAAATGTATAATCAACATTTGGGAAATCTGCAATATATGTTAAGGTGCATCCCCCATGTATTAAGATAAAGATTAGTTTAAAGAGTAGATTTAAATCGTTTATGTGGGAAATACAATAGTTGTATTAAAAAAGTCTTGAGATTTTATTGACTTTCCGTTTTATATCTAATATAATTGATGTTTATTCTAAATATGTATTTTCATTTCCCTACCCCTTCCCATTGAGGGGTAAATCCAGCCCCTTCCATTAACGGTTGTTAAGTAATCAACTGAAAGACGTTCACAAATATTTTGTAAGGCTAAAGCAAGTCGGCTTCAGTCCCCCAAACCACACACGGGACCCGAATCTTTCCCAAGTACTAATTACACCCGCACCGAATTGGGTGGCTTCATCAATTATTATGGTTGTTGGGTTGGAAGTGAGCGTCACCAGTACCGCATTAGCATCGTAACAATTTACTAAGATATTAACTTGTTAACCACTGCCTCGAGGTTTAGGATACTTAGATCTTTCAATTGTTCTAGGGGATGGTATTTCAGTGAAAGGGTATTTGTTCGTTCATTATCAGTCTTCCAATTTTCAATCTTGGATACAACCCTCATCTTTGTATTTTCATTTAGTCTTTTCCCTCGTTATCTGCAAGAAATCCTGTGCTTTTTATTTCATCTGACCATCTACGTATAATGAAATAAAAAGATAATTTATGTAGCGCAGTTTAGAGGGAAGACTTTATTTAACCCTGAGAGCGCTACGAGAAAAAAATATAATTGTCTTTCTAGTGCTGAGATATATTTACGATTCGGACGTTCGTGATAAATATTTATTTTAAACAACAAAAAAAATATATTTTTACAACATAAATATATTTTAGAATATGTACCCTTGTATTCTAAATGAATGATATTCATTTAGAATACAAGCGTAGAACAAATTTCTTCCACTGCTATAGCAGTGCGCCGATCTCTCAGGGTTAAGAACACTATCTCGGAATTCGAAACACCTGTTATTGGCAGATTAAAAATGCTTCATAATAAATATATAAATAAATGTTGAGGGACAATTTATGGTGCACTTTTCAGAGAGCAGATTATCCTCAACGGCGCTTTAACTCGACATTCTAACAAACTTTTATTGACAAATTAAATGTATAAGGTGTTAACATAAGTTGTGTCCGTTTTTTTTTTTTTCAAATTTAAAAATGAGCACCAAAAGTAAAACAAAATGGTAAACGTTATACCTCCTTCGAAAGAATTTTTTTTGCTCTACGAGATATTGTGTTTGCTTTTATGTTACATATATTATTTTATTTGATTACAAGCCTTTAAAATGTAATGTCAAGTAGACGAAAGTGAGCATTTTCGACACCTCCTTCTGTTCGCGTTCAATCGAGGGAATGAAGCTGCCAAAGCTGCTCGCGATATTTGCGAAGTGTACGGTGAAGATACTTTGAATGAAAATACAGCTCGTCGATGGTTTTTGCGTTTCAAAGACGGTAATTTCAACCTGAAAGACATGGAGCGTTCCGGACGACCAGTGGACTTCGATGAGGACCGCTTAAACCATATTATTCATGAATATCCCCTTCATCGTAGAATTGAATTGAAAATGGTAAACGTTATACCTCCTTCGAAAGAATTTTTTTTGCTCTACGAGATATTGTGTTTGCTTTTATGTTACATATATTATTTTATTTGATTACAAGCCTTTAAAATGTAATGTCAAGTAGACGACAGTGAGCATTTTCGACACCTCCTTCTGTTCGCGTTCAATCGAGGGAATGAAGCTGCCAAAGCTGCTCGCGATATTTGCAAAGTGTACGGTGAAGATACTATGAATGAAAATACTGCTCGTCGATGGTTTTTGCGTTTCAAAGACGGTAATTTCGACCTGAAAGACATGGAGCGTTCCGGACGACCAGTGGACTTTGATGAGGACCGCTTAAACCATATTATTCATGAATATCCCCTTCATCGTAGAATTGAAACGCAAAAATCATCGACGAGCTGTCCTTTATTTCATAGCATCTTCACAGTACTCTTCGAAAATATCGCGAGCAGCTTTGGCAGCTTTATTCCCTCGATTGAACGCGAACAGAAGGAGGTGTCGAAAATGCTCACTTTCGTATACTTGACATTCCATTTTGAAGGCTTGTAATCAAATAAAATAATATATGTAACGTAAAAGCAAACACAATATCTCGTAGAGCAGAAAATTTTCTTTCGAATGACGTATATATAACGTTTACCATTTTGTTTTACTTTTGGTGCTCATTTTTAAATTTGAAAAAAACCGGACACAACACCCAATATAAGAAAAACACTAAAATTTTATATAAAGATTGAATGCTGATAGCTGCGGTTATTATTTTATATACTTCTTTACAGCTGTATATGTTTAAAGAAACGTATTTGGTAAGAAAACAGCAGAGAACGTCCTAAGAGAAACCCTACAAAAAAAAAAATTATAGATCTTATGATATGTCATTATTTAGCTCTAGGTGTAGTCTATTATAATAAAATGAGAAGCGTATTCTGCGATGATAATCTAAACTTGAAACTTCGACAGCGGTTAGTCAAATGCTACGTTTGTTCAGTGTTATTGCATGGAGTGGAATCATGAACCCTCAAAGTTGGTAATGTAAACCGATTGGAAGCATTCGAAATGTGGATACACCGGAGAATGCTACGGATACCCTGGACGGATATGGTCAGCAACACAAGGATTCTTCAAAGAGCCAAAGTTGATAGAGAGTTGCTGACTGATATTAAAATTCGAAATGTGTCCTATTTGGGTCATGTACTTAGAGGATATAAGTACAAATTACTGCACCTGATCATCCAAGGCAAAAAAGAGAGTCGAAGAGGTGTTGGCAGGAGGCAAATGGCCTGGCTCCGCAATATATTTGGTTGGACTGGTATAAGGAGCGTTGGAGATCTTTTTGGGACAAAGATGCTTTTACTCTCAGATGATAGTCAGCAAAAAAAAAATCAGCCCAGCCTACTGCCGGGGATAAAGATGCCTACTCTCAGGTGATAGTCAACGTTGGGGGGACCTAACATGACACTGGGAAGAAGAATAAGTAGTATATTGTATGTTTCTTATATTCAAATATGATCATTAATTTTGATAAGAACTTCTTAAAAGGGTTGTTTTCTTCAAATTACTAAAACTGCACGCGCCACCCAAACGTGAATGTATAAAATTTCCAGGTAGACCATTCCACGCCACAGTAAAAGCAAAGTCATAATACCCTGCCATATTGGATCGATTCGGAACAATTAGTTTATTCGACAAAGACAACATTGACTTCAAAGCTCTTCTGCTCTCCGAAGAAATGAACATTACTCAGACACAGATTGGAAAGATATTCCAGAAACTATGCCATATTTCTTTGTTTAGTTCTCGGTGTACATTTGTACATTCTCGTTCAACATTATGTATATATAAATATTGAATAACTGTAATAACATTATAAAGCCTTGAGTTACTCCTTTTTTTGGTATCAAACCACTCAATCAAATCATGTATAGGTATACTCGTATTTATAAAACACCAAACCACTCAATCAAATCATATATCATAGGTATACTCGTATTTATAAAACACCAAACCACTCAATCAAATAATTTATAGCTAGCTATACTCGTATTGATAAAACACCAAACCACTCAATCAAATCATGTATAGCTAGCTATACTCGTATTTATAAAACACCAAACCACTCAAATAAATTATGTATAGCTAGCTATACTCGTATTTATAAAACACCAAACCACTCAATCAAATAATTTATAGCTAGCTATACTCGTATTTATAAAACACTAAACCACTCAATCAAATCGTGTATAGCTAGCTATACTCGTATTTATAAAACACCAAACCACTCAATCAAATCATGTATAGCTAGCTATACTCGTATTTATAAAACACCAAACCACTTAATCAAATCATGTATAGCTAGCTATACTCGTATTTATAAAACACCAAACCACTCAATCAAATAATGTACTCGTATAGCTAGCTATACTCGTATTTATAAAACACCAAACCACTCAATCAAATCGTGTATAGCTAGCTATACTCGTATTTATAAAACACCAAACCACTCAATCAAATCATGTATAGCTAGCTATACTCGTATTTATAAAACACCAAACCACTCAATCAAATCGTGTATAGCTAGCTATACTCGTATTTATAAAACACCAAACCACTCAATCAAATAATGTACTCGTATAGCTAGCTATACTCGTATTTATAAAACACCAAACCACTCAATCAAATCGTGTATAGCTAGCTATACTCGTATTTATAAAACACCAAACCACTCAATCAAATCATGTATAGCTAGCTATACTCGTATTTATAAAACACCAAACCACTCAATCAAATCATGTATAGCTAGCTATACTCGTATTTATAAAACACCAAACCACTCAATCAAATCGTGTATAGCTAGCTATACTCGTATTTATAAAACACCAAACCACTCAATCAAATCGTGTATAGCTAGCTATACTCGTATTTATAAAACACCAAACCACTCAATCAAATCGTGTATAGCTAGCTATACTCGTATTTATAAAACACCAAACCACTCAATCAAATCGTGTATAGCTAGCTATACTCGTATTTATAAAACACCAAACCACTCAATCAAATCGTGTATAGCTAGCTATACTCGTATTTATAAAACACCAAACCACTCAATCAAATCATGTATAGCTAGCTATACTCGTATTTATAAAACACCAAACCACTCAATCAAATCATGTATAGCTAGCTATACTCGTATTTATAAAACACCAAACCACTCAATCAAATCATGTATAGCTAGCTATACTCGTATTAATAAAATACCAAACCACTCAATCAAATCATGTATAGCTAGCTATACTCGTATTTATAAAACACCAAACAAAACATATAAAGTTTATATCTTACAGACATACCAGCACACTATATCCCTGTTGGGGAAAGAAAGTATATTTTTCATTTGACTCACATCATTTTTCAGCCGAGATTCATCCTGAATGATTAAAATTCGTATTCCAACATATTATACCATATATCGACACACCACATATCTTCTCAATGCCCGCTTCCCTCGGTTCTTTTAATCATCATCCACGTCCACGTTTCCCTACAATACACCAATGTTGGCACTAACACGCTTTTGTGGACTATCATTTTAGCGTGTTCTGATAATGCTTGGTTTGAATATATGAACATACCACTTTGTTTTCCTATTGCAACACGCCATTTCATGACTCGTCTCACATTTCAATCGTCTGAGAACATACCTCCCAAAAATAAAGAATTGATCTAATTGTTCCAATATTTCATTGTTCACCCAAATATCTAATAGTTCCAATATGTCATTGTTCACCCAAATATCTAACTGTTCCAATATTTTATTGTTCACCCAAATATCTCACGAAACACAATGCATTATTTATTGCATTGACTCATATAATTGCATAATGACTTTGATTTGATGATACAAATCATCCTAGTGTAGAGGTGGGTTGCCTATTTAAAAAAAATATGAAATAATATTTCTACCAACCCCGCTCTGTAATCTCCTGATACTTTGTCGCTAAGAATTATACCCAAAGTAGCTGTGTAAGAAGGACGGTGGGGGTGGCGACCCACTTTGAGCTGTCATTAAGTGGGGGAGAGAGTAGTGTGGCCCAGCCAAGTGTAAACACCATTTGGGATTTGTCGTGCCACTCGAACCCCGAACCCCACACGTTAAGTCACACCACTTACCACAACGCCACATCACCCAGCTAAGATTCTTCTGAATATACAATAGTTATTTTTACAAGATTAATCAACGCTTTTCTTCTTCTTCTATGAATTCTTTATCCAAGATTGGTTCATTGGGAATGTTGACTCTTTATTGAAACATTGACTCCAAGCTGAATCAGCTGATCAGAGCTGATATTTTTCAGTTTGTATTCGTGCCTCTTATCCCGAGGTTCTCTTCAAGCGGAATTTCCTCCTCTGGATAGGAAAATTTCTTAGTGCACCCATCTCCACAGCTTTAATTTTACTTCTATTTTTCTTCTCGATCACATTGTAGGACACCTACCTAGTAAATAAATAATTGTCAAAATAATAAGTGAATTGTTAAACACAATTAAATTAATTATTGTTAATAGTAAACATACAGGGTCAATGACCGATGAAGCATTCATATATTGTTACACGCTACGAGCAACAACAATGTTTACTATTTACAGTGTCTGCGACTTGGCTAGCCATCTCCAAATACAAATAATTAATCTACCGCCAATTCATGCGCTAGAGCAAGGCAGATATGTATTCACTCATTTGTATAAATTGTCCGCGCGCCGAGAAATAAATATATTATTATTGTCATTCATTCACCTGTCAAGACTTGTTATTTATTTACCCGCTGTCCACTTATCGTTGTATATCCGCATTCCTGAGTCTATATTCATTGAATACAAATCAAGATCATCACGCGTATCAAGATAAGCAATCCGCTATATTGATGACCCTGAACGAGAAGGAACGCAGAATCGACTAAAACGAAGATAGCGATGTCGATATCAAAATCATCAGCACGTCCTAATAGGACACATGCTACATTGATAACGACCATCGTTACAACATCATTAATAAATAAATAAATAAATACAGGTTTATTGATAGCAACATAGTATGTACATAATACATTTAGACACATTTCAAGAACACATTAAAAAGAGAAAACATTAAAAAACAGAAGCTATCAAAAGGTCTGGGCTCATCTAATAACATCCCTCCGGCCAAGATACACCCCACCAATATAGGGCGAGCCCGTATCACATCACTAGTAATGACACATAAACATTTTCACGATTTTATTATTTCTCTATATGTGTTATATATGATTTCAATGTTTAAAACGTGATTTCAGATCATGAAACTTTTATTAAAAAAATATTTCAATTCAACGTATTTTTTTTCCCTTTAAAAAATTGCTTTTAATAAAAATGAAAAACGTTTTCATCTTAAAAACGTCAGTGAAATTACTCCCATTTAAAAGAAGATGCTTAAATTTGTTACTGGAATGTTCTCCGCTCCTGGGGGTTCCCTTTTTCATTCGCCTTATATTATAATTTGATAATTTACATTCCTTACCGTTCTCTGTACCTTGGTTCATTCTACTCATGTCTCCTACTTTCCCCCTTTCTTTTTTCTACTGTAAATGCTACATTTCACGCAGCACACATCATCTGTTGGGACTCGACTTTAGGACTATCCTCGTGACTCAATCAGAAGTACTTCAACCTTATCGATATTCAAGAAGAAGGAGCTTTATTTATCTCAAAATATTCCTCATCCCTAACTCATATATAGCCCCCGTGTTTATCCCTATTTTCCTTGAGGTTTATTTTATATATATTTTTTTTTTCTTTCTCGAGTATTGTTTACACTACTTTAAATACATCGTGGATACCAATAATAATTACGAAATAAAAGCTGTTTGATTGGTAAAACATTTTTTTTTGAGCGATTGCCAAATTATGCGGTATCCAACGCGAACAAATCTTTTTGACGGCCAAATGTTCATGCAATATTGAATGTATGCGAATGGAACTAATGTCAAACCATGGCTCCTTAAGTTTTGAGATATGGCAACACCAGTGTAGATACGTCAAATCTAACATCAGCATCGTAAAATTTGACGTTTTTAAAAGTATACGTGCTCAGAAAGTTTTGTCATACGAGTGTTATTTGTGTTGTTTACAGTGACCTGAAAAAATTCATCGAGATGAAAATGGAATCAAATCGTGAACATTTTTGTGCGATGATTTTTTATGATTTTCAACGTGGACTAACTCAACAACAGTGTGCCGATCAACTCCCTTCGACTTTTGGTGATGAAGCACCATCCCGGGTCACTGGGTTTCGCTGGTTTTCCGAATTCAATCGTGGTCGTAGTTTACTCCAGGACGAATTTCGTGAAGGTCGTCCGAAATCGGTTGTTGTGCCAGAAAAAATCGATGCTGTGCGTGAACTGATATTGCAACATCGTCATGTGACTTATCGTAAGATTGAGGCATGTTTGGGCATTAGTTAGATTTGCATACATTCAATATTGCATGAACATTTGGCCGTCAAAAAGATTTGTTCGCGTTGGATACCGCATAATTTGACAATCGCTCAAAAAACAAGTGTTTCGATAATTGGTTCAAACGCATGCAAAAGTGTATAGATCTTCATGGAGAGTATTTTGAAAATCAATAAAGCCATTTTCGATGATAAATATTTGTTTTTACTTGTCTGTCTCAAACCTTAAGTAGCAACCCTCGTATCAAAATAGTGTGGTATAATAAATAATACGAATATAAATAATGAGTTCGCAAATATAGTTTGAATTTTTTTTCAATATACGTGTATATCAAACAAGTTTTTTGCACAAAAATAATTAAATTTCATTTTTGAACTAAAATACATTATCTAATAATTGTTTTCAGTAACTAAGTTAATGATATTGTTAATATATCAGTGATAGTGGGTTCGAATCCTAAGTTATGAAACGTACCCTTACAGTCTACCCTCTAAATGCACCCTTATGAAGAGTCTACTCTGTAAACGCATCATTATGGAGATTCTACTCTCTAAACGCACCTTTATGGAGAGCCTACTCTCTAAAAGCGCCATTACGGAGACACTACTCTCCAAAGGCACCCTTATGGAGAGTCTTTTCTGTAAACACTTAATGGAGAGTAATCTCTAACGCACCTTTATGTAGAGTTTTCTCTCTAAACGCACACTTATGGAGAACCTACTCTCTAAATAGCCCCTTATGGAGAATCTACTCTCTAAACGCACCCTTACGGAGAGTCTACACTCCAAAGGCACCCTTACGGAGAGTCTACTCTGTAAATACATCTTAATGGAGAGTAATCTCCAATGCACCTTTAGGCAAAGTGTTCTCTCTAAACGCACCTTTAGGCAGAGCTTTCTCTCTAAACGCACCCTCATGAAGAACCTATTCTCTAAATGGCGCCTTATAGAGAGTCTACTCTCTAAACGCGTCCTTAAGGAAGATTTACTCTCTAAACGCACCCTTAAATAGAGTCTTCTCTCTAAACTCACCATTATAGAGAGTCTACTCTCTAAATGGCGCTATACCGGTTGTCTTTTCGTTATAATTATTTCGTATAATTAGTCTAATGATTCAAATGAAACATCTTAATTAGTGTTAATATTTTTTATATCCTTTGCTTACTAGTTACTGTTACGGCAACCTCCGTGGTATAGTTGGTAAGATACTTGTCTCCCAGCCCGGAGGCTGCGAGTTCGATTCCCGTTGAAACCCAGATTTAAAAAAGGATTCCAACCAGGTTTTCACTTAAGACCTCTTTAATTTATTTCTAGTTGGTTGGAAGATATTGCCACATGGCAATAATATTGTTCTGTATACAACAAAAGTGTAATACAATACTATTTTATTTGAACTAGAAGCCTTATTGATCTTTCTACGTTGATTTTTGTTTATATGCCATCCATAAACTCTGTAATTGAAATTAACACAGTAAATCGACTGTATTTATTTGAACTAGTAGCCTTAGTGATATTTTTACATTGATTCTTGTTTATATGCCATCCATAAACTCTGTAATTGAAATTAACAAAGTAAATCGACTGTATTTATTTGAACTAGAAGCCTTATTGATATTTTTACATTGATTCTTGTTTATATAAACTCTGTTATTGAAATTAACAAAGTAAATCGACTGTATTTATTTGAACTAGAAGCCTTATTGATTTTTCTACGTTGATTCTTGTTTATATGCCATCCATAAACTCTGTAATTGAAATTAACAAAGTAAATCGACTGTATTTATTTGAACTAGAAGCCTTATTGATATTTTTACATTGGTTCTTGTTTATATAAACTCTGTTATTGAAATTAACAAAGTAAATCGACTGTATTTATTTGAACTAGTAGCCTTAGTGATATTTTTACATTGATTCTTGTTTATATGCCATCCATAAACTCTGTAATTGAAATTAACAAAGTAAATCGACTGTATTTATTTGAACTAGAAGCCTTATTGATATTTTTACATTGATTCTTGTTTATATAAACTCTGTTATTGAAATTAACAAAGTAAATCGACTGTATTTATTTGAACTAGAAGCCTTATTGATTTTTCTACGTTGATTCTTGTTTATATGCCATCCATAAACTCTGTAATTGAAATTAACAAAGTAAATCGACTGTATTTATTTGAACTAGAAGCCTTATTGATATTTTTACATTGATTCTTGTTTATATAAACTCTGTTATTGAAATTAACAAAGTAAATCGACTGTATTTATTTGAACTAGAAGCCTTATTGATTTTTCTACGTTGATTCTTGTTTATATGCCATCCATAAACTCTGTAATTGAAATTAACAAAGTAAATCGACTGTATTTATTTGAACTAGAAGCCTTATTGATATTTTTACATTGGTTCTTGTTTATATAAACTCTGTTATTGAAATTAACAAAGTAAATCGACTGTATTTATTTGAACTAGTAGCCTTAGTGATATTTTTACATTGATTCTTGTTTATATGCCATCCATAAACTCTGTAATTGAAATTAACAAAGTAAATCGACTGTATTTATTTGAACTAGAAGCCTTATTGATATTTTTACATTGATTCTTGTTTATATAAACTCTGTTATTGAAATTAACAAAGTAAATCGACTGTATTTATTTGAACTAGAAGCCTTATTGATTTTTCTACGTTGATTCTTGTTTATATGCCATCCATAAACTCTGTAATTGAAATTAACAAAGTAAATCGACTGTATTTATTTGAACTAGAAGCCTTATTGATATTTTTACATTGATTCTTGTTTATATAAACTCTGTTATTGAAATTAACAAAGTAAATCGACTGTATTTATTTGAACTAGAAGCCTTATTGATTTTTCTACGTTGATTCTTGTTTATATGCCATCCATAAACTCTGTAATTGAAATTAACACAGTAAATCGACTGTATTTATTTGAACAAGCAGCCTTATTGATATTTTTACATTGATTCTTGTTTATATGCCATCCATAAAATCCGTTATTGGAATTAACAAAGTAAATCGACTGTATTTATTTAAAGTAGTAGCCTTATTGATATTTTTATGTTGATTCTTGTTTATATGCCATCCATAAACTCTGTAATTGAAATTAACAAAGTAAATCGACTGTATTTATGTTCCAACTGTAATTTAACGAGAAATAAATCGATTGCCTGTGTCCTCCGGCTCGAGACTAATGTGAATTAAATTGTTCCAGATACTGCGTGGAGTTCGAGGTGCTGAAGGCTTCCAAGGCTTGCAGGAAGGAGCTGGAATACAAGTCGTTAAGAGAAGGTATGTTACATTTCTCATTTCTCTATCCTTTATAAAAGAGGTTCTTAAACTGTTTTACGTGTGTGTGAAATTATTTGTATGATTTTATTTAAAGTTAAGGCATTAACATTGTGGAGGTTTAAAGACATTTTAATTCGTATTATCAAACACTGTTTATTTCACTTTATGTAACGGTATGACCCTACCGGTTTCAAGGTTTTCACTTCATCATCAGAGGAGCACAAACAAGACTGAATTATGTTTAAACTGGTACCGACATGCACATTTCTAACGATAAACATTCGGGTTGGGGACTGTAGAGTGGCGAGATTCTTGGAACATATGTGTTTGCCAGATGTTCGCCCCGATGCACTGGCTAAGAATTTTTTTAGGGCCTCTAATTTGCCCAATTTATTTCCGTTACTACTGATATATAAGAATTTGGCAACATCGATAGAAAATATATGTTTTTCACGGTGGCAATTATTAGCCATTTCAGAATAAATTAGAGGATTTGTTAAGGCGGATTTATGGGAGGGAAGAGACGACTTCAGCGAGCAGCGGCGAGATTCTGGGAATATATTTTTGACAGATGTTCACCCCGATGCACTGACTTAGAAATTTCTAGAACCACTAATCTGTCCTATTTATTTCCGTTACTATGTTACTTACATGAATGTTTACCGTTAGAAGTGTATATATCGGTACCAGTTCGAACATAATTCAGTCTCGTTTGTGCTCCCTTGATGATGAGGTGAAAACCTTTAAACCGGTAGGGTTATACTGTTACACAAAGTGGAATAAACAGTGTTTGATATGTTGTTTATAGTTAAGGCATTAACGTTGTGGAGGTTTAAAGACATTGTATTTTAATTTTATCAAACACTGTTTATTCCACTTTTTTGTGATGGTATAACCCTACCGGTTTCAAGGCTTTCACCTCATCTTCAGGGGAGCGCAAACGAGACTTGTTTGCGCTCTCCTGAAGATGAGGTGAAAGCCTCGAAACCGGTAGGGTTATATCGTCACAAAAAAGTGGAATAAACAGTGTTTGATAAAAATAAATTACAGTGTTTGATAAAAACAAATTACAATGTATGATTTTTTCATCGGAATATCTACACTAAAAAACTATTTATGTTGTAAGTTTCAAAAGTTTCCAAAGTATTTAAAAAAGGGGATAGAATGAAATGAAATAAAACACTATATAGATCATTCAGCCAGAAGACGCATTTTGCAATAGTGTGAGTAACAGTGCGTTTACAAAATCTTGTCACTTTACTTTTTTAATGAAGTGAAAAAGCAAAAAAATAAAAAAATAATATTTTATATTCAAACATTGATGAAATTTTTCATGATTAAAAATAAATATAAGTACAAGTATTATAAAGTAAAAATGTTCGTCAGCTTTAATTAGATTACACATAAAAATAAAATGTATGTAAGATTATTTAACATATTAATGTATCATAATTACATAATTACAATGCTAAGTACTCGTAATAAAGTTTTAAAACAATATTGGATGGAGTTATACTAAATTCTAGGAAACTTTAAGTTATAACAAAGTACATTCTAAGCTTTCGAAACTTTTTGAATAATACATTACATTAGACAAAAATCGCACTCCTAATTTCGACATGGTAGTGTTTTTATAATCACGGAGTATTTTCAACAACAATACAAACGTGCGCTATGCGTGAACTAATCGTGTGGCATTCTAAAACCAATACCACTACATAAGTTGTGTAATACAGAGAGTGTGACTCACACTGTTGCTAAATGAGTCTTCTGGCTGAATGATCTATAGTCACTCTGAACATCAATACACTTTAGAACGATAAATATTTTTTTCAATATACCTGAAAAAATATTCTGAATTTTTTTGGGGTAAGTACGTGAGTCGTCCAGAAAGTAAAGAACGTTTTGGTATAACTAAATAAAAACGAAAGATATCAACACAAAACTTTATTTACAAAGCCACAGTACCTTACTCTATTTTTCAATGTAGTCGCCATAGCTGTCAAGGCACTTATTGTAACGTGAAGAGAAGCAAGACCGTTCAGCAACAAAACTCGGCTCGCACTGAAGCGAGGGAAGGAGCTAAATGGCGCGCATACGATCGCGGTGGTGGTAGATTGGTGCAGGGCGTGGTGCGCAATCGTTATTTACTTTCTGGAAGCTAGTACTACTGCTGATCTGCCTTGACGAGGGCCATCTTCAATAGTTCAACGACTAATACAGGGGTAATCAACCAATCGTCCACGATCTAACAATCTATCGTTATATAATAATAAGTAAATCTTTAATATTATTTTAATCGATTCTAATAAGAAATACAACAAATCAAAGTGCATGGCCGTGCGGCAAAGCATTGGACTTCCGTGCGAAAGGTCGCCGGTTTGAACCTCGCGCTATGCTACTCCTTTCGAACGACACAGATACTTTATCCGCCTAGTGTGCGAGGGTATAAGGATACCTATAACTTCTGTCATATCAACAACAATTGATCCGATCATACTTTCTTTGGTATTCTCCTCACACGCCCTCCACCCAAATTTACATTATATATTTGATTTGTTTTGTAAGTCTTTCATCGTTCATTCGTCCCACATGCCCAAATCATCTCAGCTTGGTTTTCGTCATTTTACTCAACACATTAGTTTTAAGTTTCATCCGTCATCATTTAATTTCATATGACATCACATCATACCTTGTCATGTATATGTCTTGTATTATTCTTAATGCAAGCATTTCTACAACATTTATTCATCTCTTATTAGTCATTTTCCCCAACTATGTTTTTAATGACAAAACTATTTTTTCCGCCTAGTATTTGGTGGTATAAGAATACCTATGACATCGGTCATATATATTCTTTGTGAAAAAAAAAAAAAAAAGAAAAAAAAACAAACATGCATGTGTGCTCCGAAAGTTCAACTTCAGGTGTGCTATCAGATTTATTACAGCGGTATGGCCGGTGAATTTGCTGATATGCAACGGCGAACTTACTTTAAAAAAAAACTCGTTAATAATTTTGCTTTTTAAGTAAATTGGCGTTGGAATGGAGAAAAGATCCTCGACTACGTCCTGTGACAGTTCACAAATTTGCCCCAATACAACCTTGTAGCGATGTTTAGTAGTTTTAATTATTTTATCAACTTTAATATAAGCCTCAATTCTAATAAATAGCAAGTTATTTAGGTAAATACATTACATAAGGTTGTATTGGGGCAAATTTGTGAGCTGTCACAGGACTCATCCTAGAATTTCCGAACTATAAATCAAGGCTTTAATCGATGTTAACTAACAATTGACTACATGATGGATTACTTAAATTATCTAAAACTACCACGAGCATTTTAGCGTTTGAAATTATTTCTTTTTAGCGTTTAAAATTTTCTCTTTAACTTGGTTATGGATAAAATTATAGAAGAAGTTACCGACCTTAACCTGAGATACAAGATGAGTGACAATATGCTAAACATCATATGCTATGCTGACGATGTCATCATCATAGCCGAATCAGAGGAAGACCTGCAACCAATGACACATCGATTCCACACTGCTTCCAAAAAATACAACATGTCTATCTCCATCAGCAAGACTAAATGCATGACTCTAGCCAGAGAGCATGTTGGATGTAGTGTGGCGATCAATGACACACCAATTGAACAAGTTACAAAATTTAAATACTTGGGTGCTAGCATAATGTGCAATAATGACCTCTGTGGCGAAGTACTTGAATAATCACAAAAGGCCGCAGCTATTTCCGGATGTTTAAAGAACACTATCTGGAAAAACAAGCATATGAATACCAAAAGCAAGCTGAGAATATACAAGACCTGTGTCTGCCCCATAGTGACAAACAGCATAGAGTTCAGAGCCGACACTGTCAGAACCAAAAATCTCCTTCGAACCAGCGAAATGAAGGTACTCAGGAGTATCGCTGGAAAAACCCTTCGTGATAGAGTACGAAACACAGAAATCCGAAGGATGTGTGAAGTTGAAGATATTGTCAGATGGAGACGACAGAGAAGAAGGTTCTGGAACGAACATGTATCCAGAATGGCGGAACCAATAACCGTAAGAATGGCCAGGGACAGTATCCCCCAAGCGAGCAGACCTCCAGGACGACCTCCCAAAAGATGAAAAGACAGCTGGCAGTCGACGTCACAAGAGGAAAACGATGATGCAAGACCAACAGGCCTAAAAGAAGAGGAAGAAGAAAAAAATTATTTCAAGTAATTCAATAATACGAGTACATTGATAGTACGCGACACCCATGTTTAAGAATCCTTGTTCTATACGCACTCGTATTATTATCATCGTTCCCCGTTTTAATGTAGGAACATTATTTATTCCCTTTTCCCGCTTTTTTTCCTTTATTATGATTAGGCCTTCGCTCCAACAGGACCCTTTTCAGCTGCCCAAAAACAGGTCCTTGTAATGAGCCGCGTCAGAGCATACGTCAGGATCATATCATTACTCATGCGCGGTCCTGATAGATATTTTTACCTTATTTTTACAAACAAAATGCGCGACCAACTGACGGTCAAAATGAAAAAATTCAAAGTGTTAATTCGAAATAAAGATAACAGTTGTAATTCGAAATAAAAATAACAGAATCTTGAATCGTAATATGAATAAAAATGATGTCTTGCATTTAATTTTTTTTTTAATTAACGGTATCTTGAATCTTACAACAGCAATGTTATGAATAAATACAACAATATTAAAAAATCTTTAAAAAGCGATGTCATCAATAAAAATGATGTCTTGAATTTCGAATAATTCTTTTTTTAAATTAACAGTATTTCGAATCTTACAAGAGCAAAGTTATGAATAAATATAATAATATCTTGAATCTGAAAAAAGAGATGTTATGAATAAAAATGATGTTTTGAATTTCAATTTTTTTTTAAATTCACAAAATCTCACAATGTTATGAATAAATATAACAATATCTTGAATCTTAAAAAAATCGTGTTATGAATAAAAATGATGTCTTAAATAAATTTTTTTTAATTAACAGTATTTTGAATCTTAAAAGAGCAATGTTATGAATAAATATAACAATATCTTGAATCTTAAAAATCGTGTAATAAATAAAAATGATGTCATTAATTTTTTTTTTAATTAACAGTATTTTGAATCTGAAAAGAGCAATGTTATGAATAAATATAACAATATCTTGAATCTTAAAAATCGTGTAATAAATAAAAATGATGTAATTAATTATTTTTTTAATTAACAGTATTTTGTATCTGAAAAGAGCAATGTTATGAATAAATATAACAATATCTTGAATCTTAAAAATCGTGTAATAAATAAAAATGATGTCAATATTTTTTTTTTTTTAATTAACAGTATTTTGAATCTTAAAAGAGCAATGTTATGAATAAATATAACAATATCTTGAATCTTAAAAATCGTGTAATAAATAAAAATGATGTAATTAATTATTTTTTTAATTAACAGTATTTTGAATCTGAAAAGAGCAATGTTATGAATAAATATAACAATATCTTGAATCTTAAAAATCGTGTAATAAATAAAAATGATGTCAATAATTTTTTTTTTAATTAACAGTATTTTGAATCTTAAAAGAGCAATGTTATGAATAAATATTACAATATCTTAAATCTTAAAAAAGAGATGTTATGAATAAAGAAGAAGTTTTGAATTTCAATTTTCGTTTTTAATTAACAATATTTTGAATCTTAAAATAGCAATGTTATGAATAAATATAACAATATCTTGTATCTTAAAAAATTGTGTTATGAATAAAAATGATGTCTTAAATTATTTTTTTTTAATTAACAGTATTTTGAATCTTAAAAGAGCAATGTTATGAATAAATATTACAATATCTTGAATCTTAAAAAAGAGATGTTATGAATAAAGAAGAAGTTTTGAATTTCAATTTTCGTTTTTAACTAACAATATTTTGAATCTTAAAAGAGCAATGTTATGAATAAATATTACAATATCTTGAATCTTAAAAAAATGTGTTATGAATAAAAATGATGTCTTAAATTAATTTTTTTTTAATCAACAGTATTTTGAATCTTAAAAGAGCAATGTTATGAATAAATATAACAATATCTTGAATCTTAAAAATCGTGTTATAAATAAAAATGTCATTAATTTATTTTTTTTAATTAACAGTATTTTGAATCTGAAAAGAGCAATGTTATGAATAAATATAACAATATCTTGAATCTTATAAATCGTGTAATAAATAAAAATGATGTCATTAATTATTTTTTTTTAATTAACAGTATTTTGAATCTTAAAAGAGCAATGTTATGAATAAATATAACAATATCTTGAATCTTAAAAATCGTGTAATAAATAAAAATGATGTCATTAATTTTTTTTTTTTAATTAACAGTATTTTGAATCTTAAAAAAGCGATGATATGAATAAAGAGAACACTATCTTAATCTTAAAAAAATTAATATTAATAATAAAAATAATGTCTTGAATTTTAAATAAGTAATGCTATTGTAGGGACTACTGTCGTCGCTGAAATATTGTCAACATACACGGTCAACGACCGACGAAACGACCTTTGGATATATCCAAAAGTCGCATACCAAAACATTGAAATTGTTTACCCACAAATACTATTTACGATACATTCCACAGTAGAAAGAGAACGCATCGCGCTGTCTCGCCGTTTTCGCCAACAAATTGTCTACCCACAATATTATTTGCGATGTCTGCAATATTTCAATCGACCATTTCTGCACGCACAGAAGCGAGATAAAAATATGTTGCGGGCGCACTCCCGCGCCCATTCTGAAATGTATAAATACCCACTTACCGATAAATAAAGCATCATTAATCACTATTTATTATTCATTGATTCATTCACACTCTCTTTCCGCATCGCTAATTGACGTATTTTATTTAAATACCAAACAATAAAAATCATCAGCGCGTCCTTCAAGGACATTCGCTAAACTATAACAATATTATATATAATATAACAGTGTATTGAATCTTACAAAAGCAATGTTATGAATACATATCTTAGTATAAGAGTACATATCAATGTTATGTATATAATAAGAGTATGTTACATATATTGAAACTTGAAAAAACGTTGTTTTCAATAAATATAACAGTATTTGAATCTTTAAAAGATATAAAGACAGATAAAAATATCTAGAATCGTAAAAAAAATACCACGTAACTTGCTTCTTTTAATTTTGTCTGGTTGGTTGGAAAGATTGCCGTTTGGCAATAAGCCCGCCAGATTGTATTTGCAATAAAATAATTAAATAATAGAGTCTTGCGCTCTCTCCTCTCTGCCTGCACAGATATCGAAACGGCTTGATGGTTTATACACATATTTTAATTATAAGCAACTTTGATTTATTAAATTAATTTTTTTAATTAATTAATTACGAAATCAATATCACCAGGTTTCCATTTCCAAATATATCAAAGACTAGTGATACTCGTATACTTGAGAAAAAAATCCCCCTTTTCATTGTATTCAGTTCTTTTCAGAATGTTTTCTTTTGGACTAGTTATTCACTTTGAAGTTTGCCAACAGAAAATTGCTTTACGTAAATAAATTCTAATTACACATTGAAAGAAAATATTATAAAAGAACCTAATTTTACATTAAGATCAAAGAAATAAACTTATTTTTTTCTTATATTACATTTATTAACATTTAATTTATATATAGAGTGTACAGAAGGTACGAAAAGTTTGGAGAGACCTAGAAAACAGAGCATGACCGAATGAATCAAATTATTTTTCTTCTTCTCCCTGGCTCCATCCTAACTCATTGTCTGCAAAGACTGTTGGGGTCAGCTCTCCTCGTCCTCAGGTTGTATGCTCTTCTGCCCCGGACTACGTCCCCCAGGCCGTGCCTCTGCATCAGGTTACCTTTTTGCACCACCCATGAATTCTTTGGTCTTCCTCTGGTTGTTATTCGAGGAAGATCCATGGAGATTGCCTGGTTCACAATGTGATCGGGTGCTCTGCGTCCAACGTGG
The DNA here is from genome assembly GCA_949825065.1 of Odontocerum albicorne. Classification (NCBI taxonomy): domain Eukaryota; kingdom Metazoa; phylum Arthropoda; class Insecta; order Trichoptera; family Odontoceridae; genus Odontocerum; species Odontocerum albicorne. The sequence continues at coordinate 2,263,469 of OX463858.1, forward strand.
CCATACCATCTCAATCGCCTCTTCCAATTCTGAAATATAGAAATGATAAGTCTTCATAATGGGAGAGAACACGTGTATCGACGTGGCATAACCGAAAAATGTATTTAAAAATCGAATGCAGTCAGTTGATGTATCGAACAGTATTTTTGTTTTTGATGCGGTCTGTCAGACGCTTTTTTTTTAATGTTTTTTTCTTCTTTTTTGTGAATACAAATGATACAAACATTTTTCGTTTGTCCTCAAGCGGCGTTTCATATCGTTACAGTTTTATAAATAAATCTTTGAAACCGTGCTTAGTAAAGATTAATAGTATTGTTTGAAAAAGACAAGAATTTACATTTTGAAATATTGAAATTGAGTTTATTTGACTCAATTCCCAAATGGCGTTCAAGTCTGACTGAATTTCGTAAGATGAAATTTTTCTGAAGACCTTTAAATCTTCGGCGAATAATAAATATCTAGAGGGCTTTATTACTGAACCAATATCGTTGACAAAGATAAAAAAAGAGCATAGGCCCCAAATTTGACCCTTGGGGCACCCCTGAATAAGCCGTGAAGTAATTAGATTTATACAGTCCATATGAAAAATATTGTCTCTTATCAGATGTTGTTGAGTCCAGTGGGTCCTTCTCCAGCATTTCTTCAATTTTTTTATTTATTCTATATAATATGCCCATAATAATGTGTTGTGAGTCTCGTATTGGTGATTACTTTCGTTAAGTATTTCTATGTTTAAACATCATATCTTGAAAGAGATATAAAGGTTCTTTCGAATTGAGCGGTTTTTTAATTCTATTTTTTTTTCATTCTTGAATAAAACGCACAATTTGCTTTGATTTCACTAACCTTTTTATTGGTCATTGAAGTATAATGTATGACATTTAAACACAAAAAAACAATGTCCACTTCTTGCAGCTTCACAGATGTCCACTTTTTGTCAAAATTTTCGATGACATTTTGGCATAATTGCGGTTCTAACTCACCAATAACGCGAATAATTTCGTTCTTTTCAGCTCAGGAATTGATTGAGGGTCATTTTTATAGACCTGGCTATTCACGTAACCCCAGAGAAAATAGTCCAACGGTGTCGGATCACATGATCTTGGTGGCCACTTAACATCACCGTTTCCGGAGATTATAATACATTAAATAATTCAAGAATTTGAACGCGTTGTTGCATTGTATACGACTCCATTTTTATAAATGTCATACATTACGCTTCTCAAACGTCACAAGACCCAGGCAAGTTTGCAACGCCATCTGTATTTTATCCAAGAAATAAAATAACCGCTCAATTGGAAAGACCCTTTATGTACCATAAATTACAATAGTTACTCATTTGATCATAGTTTGGTAATACTTTTGTATAACGAAGTAGGCTTGTCACTTATTCTAAGATTATTTTGTAGCTTTTTGCACGTTTCTGTTTAAAATACATTTTTGTAATCTATTCAATAAATACAATATTTTTCTTTTCAGGTGAACGAGTCTGCGTGCGATGCGAAAATGAAGCACTCCGAAAGAACTTGGACTGGAGGTGTCAAGGGCATGGAGTGTCGTCAAGAACAACCAGATTCTCAGCTCTGTCAGCGCCTCACTGCCACGGGAAATGGGTCAGAATCTCACCAGACTTCGATGACAATTCTTCCTTGCAGAGCCAGCAAAATAACTCGACCGTAGATAATGCAACTTGCGCGGGAGTCACTTGTGAAAAAACTGGACCCAAATATATCTTCGTTTGAATTCAGAACACGTCGCCATTTTATGGACGACATTTTGTTTTTTGAGAATAGAGAGATTGAATTTTGTCTATGAATAATTCTTACAATTTGACGTTTATATACCAAAGAGAAAAATACATCACACCAAAATATTAAATAATATGTTTTTTTAACGTTTGTTGAATGATCTCAGACTAGTATTAACTCAGTTATGCGGACTAGTATTATTTCATTCGAAAATATTATATTATTTAGAAGAAAAATCCACATTATTAAAAAGCATATGATTGACATATAAATACAATTCTTAAATACATTAAAACCCCGTTTTTACGTGCCCGGAATTCACATTTTCCCGCTATTTGCGTTAAATTTTTCCAATCCCGTTTTATTTTAGTACATTTAGTACCCGCTTTTACGTTTTAATTTCCCGCAAATTAAGTTTGAAATATTTAAAATGCAAATCAATTTATAAACATATTTTATTAAATGCGCGACGATTTAAAATATTTGGAATGAATATTAGGAAGCAGAAATATGTTGTTTCTATTTATAGACACGTGTGTGCACCTGCAGCGCTCATGGTCAAGGTTATGATACACGAGTCGTGTAATACGATGCAATTGGTGAGAAATTTAGCGAATCAGAGGCAGGCAGATTGTATATTTGGTTAATCTGTGCTTGTATTTTAAACGTGTCGGTTGTGTACATACAATTTCAATAGTAAATTGTGTATTTCGTGTGTCAATTTACATTTTTTTTCATTTCTTTTAATTTTTCGTTGTATTCCTTCAAATAATGTCTCAGCAAAGAAAAATATAATCGATTCAAGAGAAAAGGAAAATTCTCGAAAAAGTGAATAAACATGTTGGTTCACGTGTTTCGCTCGCGCGTGATTTGAGGATACCCATTACAACTTTGGCTACGGTAATAAAAAATCGCGAATCGATTGAAAAAAGTTTTCCGATTTGCGTGATTATCTAAATAAAAAATATATTTCCATTTTACATTTTTTTTTCTAGCCCCGAATCTACGTTTTCCTTCCAATTACGTTTTTTTATCAGTCCCTTCATAAACGTAAAAACGGGGTTTCACTGTATATCAAAACATTAAGAATAGGGTTGGATTGTTTTTTCACATATAACCCAATTTATCTATAAATTTTATCAATTATAATTCTACATTGTTTTTTTAATAAGTCTTTTTGTTTTTACAGTATTGATTAATACTGCTATTGTAGAATATTTGGTTTTGTAGAATATTTGGTTTTAAAATAGATTTAAATGTTTATTAACCTTAAATAGCTATTGTCAAGAAATATTGCGTTTTTTTAGTAAACATACATACATACCATCACGAGATTTCCCTATAGGGGTAGGCAGAGAGGACAGAGCGCCGTGCTTCCTTTGCCTCCTTCACATATTTTCGTATTCACTGTTTCTCATACTCCATACCTTTCATGCTTTCAAAATTTCATCCACTCAGTTCAACCTTACTTTTCTCGATCATCCTCGACAATAACTTTCACTATAGCTGACATTATTAATTTGTTTAGTCAATCTTTCATCACTTACTCATTAAATACGACCAAACCATCACAACGTACTATTTTCACCCTATTTCACCTCACTTCAGTTTTTGGCTCGTATTATATCGACACATCAAATATTTTTCTTAGCATATGCATTTGCTAGGCTCCTTTCAATTATTTTCCGCGTTTCACTTTCATTCGTCGATTTCCCCCCAAATATCGCATTAATTTAATCTTATTTTTTACCACCCTTTTTAAATACCTTGACTTTGGATTTGGCAACATTCATTCTTAGGTTATTTTCTTCAGGTACACGTCACTTATCATTCGTTAAAATGTATTTTTAATCTGCCAACACTGCCACGTTATCGTCAGCATACAACAAACCATAGACATTCCCGTTAGAAATTTTGTGTCATGTGCTTTAAACATATTATATCAACATCTTTAAAATAATCGATACGATATTAGAACTCATTAAAATGTTCCAATTTATACGCCATGAATTCAAACTTTGCTGAAATTTTAATAGAACCACATATTTCAGGATTAAAACAAACAAAAAAGTTCCCAAAAGTACCTGCTCATTTGCCAGCAAGCCACCCCGAAGGGTATTAAAGGATATACGGTCAGAGATACGGCAACACTGTCCCTCTTTAAATCTGGGACCTCAACTCAACTAAAGGGGAATAAAAACAAATTAAACGCTGTGTTAACTAAGCTCCGTGTTAAATATTGTAAAGTTATTTTACCAAAGGGGAAACTAATTGAAAACAGTACTTTTCCACATTTATTATTATGACATTTATTCGTGAAGATTTAGCAGATGTTCCGACGATATAGAAAAGTTCAAATGTAAAATGGTTTCTGAATAAAAACTACTTAGGTATTGAATCAGCCAGGAATTAAACTTGAGGCGCCCACTTGCTTAACGTAAATATTAACCGTGAAACCACAACCTCTGTTTTTTTTTTTATGTGGCTTATATCCTGCGTACCATAAACTCTTATACCGTTGTTAAAAGCAACACTAAAATAGCGCTTTATGAAACTTTGCCTGATGAAAGACTGACTCAGTAGATAAAACCTGCCGATCGTCTTATGGATTGAGTCTCTTTACCATCGGAACTTTGCGTTGAGCCTGTCAAGAATGTCTGCGTTGAGTGCTAGCTGAAGTGCAACAACTTACACACAATAAATCAATACACGCACAGGTGTCTTCCATCTTCAAGGTGGAATAAGAATCATACACGATCACAAGCAAAAAGCCCACAAAGACCTTTGTTCCACTGTATTTCTTGTCCACTTCTATGTTACATAACAAATAAGGTGCAATTATACAAAATAATCCAATGAACGAAGATGCAATTGGGTTTCAATAATACTTTCTGCCAACTTTTTTGTAGTGCGAGCGAGATGTTTGTTGAACATAAAATACATCCATAGAACACCCATATAATTTCAACATCTAGATTAAAAAATATCCACCAAAACAGATTTGGATTAACCCAATTGTTGTGTATAACATGCAATTGTCGTTACCAAATTGATATTGACACATTTGATTTGTAAAAGGTTCCTTGTGTTTCTAGCAAGAACACGAAAACCAATTTGAGCCAAGATATCGAGGCTATTAATAATTATTTTTGGTTTTAAATAAATCGATTTGATTTTTTATCTATGTTAATTTTTATTAGCAAAGTATATTTATAATATTTTTGCGATGAAGAATGTATACGTTTAATCAGTAATTAAAAAATATCTTTATTTCATAATTATTGAATCCATTTATTTTTAAACCTTTACGTATTACTGTATCCGGCAAAATTCATTCAACAACATTCTACTGGGTATCATCGCCATTTTTTAACATTGGCGTAACAAATAAATAATGTGTCCAACATAAAAATGAGAATTTTAATATTTTAACAATTTGTAATTTTATGTAACTTTTTAAACCGAATATGGTATCTTTATACTAACTTATTATATTAACGATATTTAAGGCATCATACGTTTTGTTAAAATATTTAGGTTATATTTTTGTTATATTTAAATATTGGCCTGTGTAGCGTTTTACCTTTTTGCACACCTGCTTGAATAAAATTAGTTTCATAATTATAATGGTACAAAAATAGTCACATCTTCTTCTCAGTGTCATGTCAGGTGCCCCCAACGTTGATTATCACTTAAGAGTAGATATCTTTGTCCCCGGTAGCCCAAAAATGATTTCCAACGCCCCTTATGCCAGTCCAGTCACGTATATAGTCCTCAAAGTAAGTAGTATGAACCGACTGAAAGCATTCGAAATATGAATGAACCGGAGAATGCTACAGAAATCCTGTACTTACCCCCCCTCGTCTTACATTGAACGATGCTGATATAGAGAGAGTGGAAACATTTAAATACCTCGGAAGTATCCTAGTGGAAGATCTCGACCCAGAAACCGAAGTCAAGCACAGAATTGAATCATCTCGTGTGACTTTTAATAAAATGAGAAGCGTATTCAACGGTTAGTCAAATGCTACGTTTGGTCAGTGTTATTGCATGGACTGGAATCATGGACCCTCAAAGTCAGTAGTATGCACCGACTGGAAGCATTCGAAATGTGGATGCACCGGAGAATGCTACGGATACCCTGGATGGATATGGTCAGCAACACAAGGGTTCTTTAAAGAGCCAAAGTTGATAGAGAGTTGCTGACTAATATTAAAATCCGAAAGGTGTCCTATTTGGGTCATGTACTTAGAAGAGCAAAGTACAAATTACTGCATCTGATCATCCAAGGCAAACTTATATAATATATTCATTTACAACAAATTCAGTTAGAGATATTTTTTTATTTAACACTAAAATATTTGAGTAATATTTTTGTTATATTTAAATATACATATACGGTGGCCTGTGTTTCGTTTTACCTTTTTGCACACCGGCTTGAATAACATATGTTTTATAATTATAATGTTAAAAAATAGTTACGTAACTTTTATTTTTATTTGCAATAATTTCAGTCAAAGATATTTTTTTTATTTATTTATTTAACACTAAAATATTTGAGATTATATTTAAATAAACATATGTTATATGTTATGGTGGCCTGTGTTGCGTTTTACCTTTTTGCCCACCGGCTTGAATAAAATATGTTTTATAATTATAATGTTATAAAAATAGTTACATCATTTTTATTTTTATTTACAACAATTTCAGTTAGAGATATTTTTTTAATTTATTTATATTACACTAAAATATTTAAGTATTCTAATATTTTTATTATATTTAAATGCGGTGGCCATTGTTGCGTTTTACCTTTTTGCACACCTGCTTGAATAAAACTGGACACACAATTTTAATGGATCTAGGTTTGTTGCCTTTCATTTGTCGTGTCCCCAGTAAACTAGGCCTTAGCCTGATATAAACTGTGAATATTAATTATCAAAATATTAAATCAATTTTTCAAAATTGTAGACAAGGTGCGAAATATTAAAATAATAATGTTTTTTCTTAGGATAAGTGATTTTCTTTGAACATGATTTCCCCTATGGTAAAGTAGGAATACATTTTTTCCGAGTTGTTTGTTAGAAAATGGTCTTAATCGGTTGGATTATCCAATAATATTATATATATTTATAACGTTTTATTATTTTAAATCAAAGTTATTTATTATTAAGTTTTCTACGTGGCCAGACCATCTGACCAATTGCTCTTTTCTGCAGCGGCGGCCGGTCCCGAGGTGCTCTGGTACGATGATCTCCAACGCACCTCGAGACGCTGAGCGAATATGAAATATCGCTGTCTCACGGTTTACTGTATGTCTCTGTCTGCCCTATAGTAATCAGCGTTTCCGTACGGTGCGTATTGGAGATCGCTCCGGTAGTATTGGCAAACTTGGTCGATCAATTTGAAAGGAATATTTTTATTATATTTTATTTTTTTATTTTTACTTAAATAAAAATACTCGTACTATTATTTGTCAGTATTCTTATGTATATTTAATCTATACAAATATTTAACATTTTTGGAAGTCATGTTTGCGAATTTCTCCTGTTCAGCGCACCTCAAGACCGGCCGCCGCTGCTTTTCTGTATTAATTATTATTATTATACATACCATCACACCATTACCCTTTTGGAATAGGCAATACATAATTCCTTCCCCTACTTCACATCCATACATCTTTAGTTACTTTCTTTTCCTTTAAAAATATAATTCCCTTAATCAACTATTTTTTTGGCTATCCTGTACCACGACTCTCCCACTTATTTATTAATTTATTGTCAAAACAATCTGGCGAGCTTATTGCCAGGCGGCAATCTCTTACACTTGCATTGTTTATTGTAATAATATATACCATATGTCAATTCATGCCCCTTTTCAACTGGGGAGGTGCCTGTCAAACTTCGAGTTTCAAAAAAACCCAAAAGAAAAAACTCGAAAGAAGTGATAGGTACAGAACAAAAAAAAATGCTTTGCTGGGTGGTGACAACCCTAATGTTGGGCAAAGTTGGCGTCAGAGACTCTGTAAATGTGGACGCAACATTGCCCAGCCACATTTTTCAGTTAAAAATGATATGAATGCTTTATTCAATACTCCATAACAATAGTAGATTCTTAATTAATAATATATATTAAAATTACTGACATAAAACAGTTGTAGCCGCCAAAAAAAACAAAATATCTGAGGACGTGTTTTGGCACCACACGAATAAGGGTAAACTTTGAGAGCAAATGGTAGACAACTGCATGAAGCTAGGAACAGAGTGATTCCGAAGTGTTGCCAGCAATATAACTGAGTTTCTTGTTAAATTGTTCAAAGTTGCCATATTGCATCAAATTTTTTTTTATGATCAACCAAAGATAATTTTTTCATATGGGCAATGTTGGCGGATTTGACGGTACTAATATTATTCAAATTTATCATAAACTCGTATTATTTCTTAATATCTTAATTTATTGTCCATTCTTTTATTTTAATAAATATTCTATGGTGAGCTCGTATTTTCCACCATTTAAAAATGTATCCCAATTATTTATTCTAATTTCATTAATCACTCAGTATACATTTTGACCATATCAAATAAATAAATGTAGTGTTTCACATTTATTTTTAAATTTAATAATAAGTTAAGAATGGATGATATTTCTTCTAGGCTTTAGGACGTTTCTACGCAGTCAGTCATATGCATTTCTTCACAAGACGTTTCTACGCAGGTATATTTCTTCATCGCAAGATAGTTTTCTTTATATTTATAGAAAATATACGATCATTGACACTTTTATTTTAAACTTCCTTTTAAACACTTTATAAAATATTGAGATGTATAAATAGCAAGGGAGTTTAAAAAATGTATATTTTCGAGTTAGTCTTGTCGTTTTGATGTTATCACATCGACAAGATTTATTATTTTAATAAGTATGATTAAAATAATTAAGTTTAGTAAAATTTAAATGGTTTATACTTTTTTTGAAACATTTATTGACGAATGAAACGCGTTTTGACGTGAGATAGTGAAGTTTGTCCTTAGTAGAAGAAGAATAAAAGAAAGATTATTGACGTGGAGATACGTGAAGTAAATAAAATACGTATATGAAAGAATACGTAATGGAAGACATTAGAAATGATTATATGGATAAAAATTATGTTAAAAGAAAGACGAAAAAAAGGAACGTTACGATGGTGTATATGTATGAAGTATTAATGACTAAGAGAGTCAGAAGGGCAAGGCATAAAGGGGTAAAACATGGTTGTATCGAATGAACGAGATTTTGAAAGAAAGGAAAGGGAGAAGAATCAAGAGTATAAGATGGTGCATGACGAGATGTGTGTATAAACGTGAAGGATGCAGAACGTGTGGCTTTAGATAGAGAAGAATAGAGATATGTTCTCTTTGCATATCCCGCAAGGAACACGGTATAATTGTACTTGTATGTATGTGAGTGATAAAAAACAATATGATATTTATTGTATTAATGTACCAGCATCTTTATTGTTTAAAATTCACTTGATACATGGTTGCAATTTATCCCAATTGAACAAAAGTATAACGTGAAGGATGCAGAACGTGTGACTTTAGATAGAGAAGAATCGAGATATGTTCTCTCTGCATATCCCGCAAGGAACACGGTATGATTGTACTTGTATGTATGTGAGTGATAAAAAAACATTATGATATTCATTGTATTAATGTACCAACATCTTTATTGCTTCAAATTCACTTGACATGGTTGCAATTTATCCCAATTGAACAAAAGTATAACGTGAAGGATGCAGAACGTGTGACTTTAGATAGAGAAGAATCGAGATATGTTCTCTCTGCATATCCCGCAAGGAACACGGTATGATTGTACTTGTATGTATGTGAGTGATAAAAAAACATTATTATATTCATTGTATTAATGTACCAACATCTTTATTGCTTCAAATTCACTTGACATGGTTGCAATTTATCCCAATTGAACAAAAGTATAACGTGAAGGATGCAGAACGTGTGACTTTAGATAGAGAAGAATCGAGATATGTTCTCTCTGCATATCCCGCAAGGAACACGGTATGATTGTACTTGTATGTATGTGAGTGATAAAAAAACATTATGATATTCATTGTATTAATGTACCAACATCTTTATTGCTTCAAATTCACTTGACATGGTTGCAATTTATCCCAATTGAACAAAAGTATAACGTGAAGGACGCAGAACGTGTGACTAAATAGGGAAGAATCGAGATATGTTCTCTCTGCATATCCCGCAAGGAACACGGTATGATTGTACTTGTATGTATGTGAGTGATAAAAAACATTATGATATTTATTGTATTAATGTACCAACATCTTTATTGCTTCAAATTCACTTGACATGGTTGCAATTTATCCCAATTGAACAAATGTATAACGTGAAGGATGCAGAACGTGTGACTAAATAGAGAAGAATCGAGATATGTTCTCTTTGCATATGCTGCAAGGAACACGGTATGATTGTACTTGTATTTATGTGAGTGATAAAAAAACATTATGATATTTATTGTATAAATGTACCAAAATCTTTATTGTTTAAAATTCACTTGATACATGGTTGCAATTGATCCCAATTGAAAAAAAGTATATTTTAAAAAAGTATTGGCTATTTTGTTTGTTTGGTTACCGACTAAAAAATAAACAATATACCACGGTCAATGAGACCACTATATTTGATCAATTTCTAAGAAAAAGATATTCTTCAAGAAAAGCGAAGAAAAGATCCTGCGATGAAACACCTTGCGAAGAACCTGTCGCGAAAAGCTGACGGCGCAGAACCGTTCCATTCCGTATATCGTAAGAACCATATCTCATTGAATGATACATATAACATCGTTATAGAGCAAGTAGACTTAAAATATTGTATCGTATCGTATTGTATGGAATTGTATATCACAATGCAATTTGACAACACTTTGTATTTAGTGCGAATTGTTTTATCTTAAGGTATACCAACTGTAAATAGATCAAGTTTAAGTAAAACAATAAATTGTTTGGCGCATTTATTAAAACACAGTCTTTTATTTACCCTTTTGTTTCCTTAGTGTGAGTTACAGTTGTTGTTGTTTTTTGTTGGCGACCGTGGTCTAAAAGTTAGCATTAACGCTAAGAAAACAGAAACCCTAAGTTCGATTCCTAACAGAATCACTGCCGGAATGGTTTTATTATTAGATCATTTTACGTCTGAATTTATGTAACTTATATGTTGCTGCATATTGTGAATTATTGAAGCGCTACTAAGCAACCAATAGTGCTTCACAAACTTAGCGTAACAAAATGCTGCAGTTTAGTACAAACCCAGCATCACCAACGCTTTTATGAGAGACCAAATAAGTTCCCATCTAGGGTGTTCAATACTAGAAGATCAAAAGATAAGTTCCCATCTAGGGTGTTCAATACTAGAAGATCAAAAGATAAGTTCCCATCTAGGGTGTTCAATACTAGAAGATCAAAAGATAAGTTCCCATCTATGGTGTTCAATACTAGAAGATCAAAAGATAAGTTCCCATCTAGGGTGTTCAATACTAGAAGATCAAAAGATAAGTTCTCATCTAGGGTGTTCAACACTAGAAGATCAAAAGATAAGTTCCCATCTAGGGTGTTCAATACTAGAAGATCAAAAGATAAGTTACCATCTAGGGTGTTCAATACTAGAAGATCAAAAGATAAGTTACCATCTAGGGTGTTCAATACTAGAAGATCAAAAGATAAGTTACCATCTAGGGTGTTCAATACTAGAAGATCAAAAACTTTGTATTGGCTCAATGTCACGTTTTAATGAAGAAGGAACTGTCTAAATCAAGAGTTCACAAACTTTTTTCGGCCGCAGACCCATTTACCAGAAACTTTTAAAACCATCGACCCCCTAGTAATTTACTTTACTTACCCAAATTAATAAGTTTGTACAGTACTCGATATTAAATATTTCACTAGATGTCAAACTTTTCATTTTAATCACTTGTAATTAAAGATTGAAAAAGATAAAAGTACTACAGATTATGGCATTATCTTGTGCAACATTTAATATTGAAATCTGCGCTGATGAAAATTTAAGCAAAAAAATACGAGAAGAGTTTTTTTTTATTTTTGACATTTATGAAATAAATATGTAAATTCAAAATAAGTATAAATATTGACAAATATTCTTAATTAGGTGCCTATTGGAATCATTGATGTTTTGAAGTAACAAACAAATAGCAGTAGTAAGGGGGTTTATTTTTGCTGTCGTCGACCCCAAATTTTTTTATTGAAACTATCGACCCCTAGAAAAATCATATCGACCCCAGGGGGTCGAAATTGACCACTTTGGGAACTCTTGGTCTAAATGAACTCCTCGCGCAGAGACAGGCGATTCCTTAATGTAAAGCATATTTTCTGAAAGGAAAAACACCTGACGTCTGGATGGAGCTCTTAGAAAGGTGGCATCTGGAGACTAACCACATTAGTCTTCTTGGAGAACACTAAAAATACACTAAGTAGGGTTGGCTATAATGTAAGGTAAATATGCAGAGATGGTTTGTGTTGAACGAAAGTAGCATTGAATATTATTTTGTGGATATAAATGACTCATAACACATGGTGGTTTGTTCGAACATCGTGACATGTGTTCTGGACAGGTCCTGATTGATGCGAATGATGGGGTAATATCTGTTGCTTCCTACATGATGCATAATTGATAATTTATGGACACGGAAACGAATGAAGGAATACCTTCGTATTTTTTTTCTTCCTCTTGGTTTAGGTCGTATGACCTGTTTGTGACGGTGGGCTGTTCTGGAATGATGACGTCCAGCTGTCCTTCCATCTTTTCGGCGGCCTTCCTGGCAATCTCTTGCTGTTAGAGTTTTCAGTCTTAGCGATTCTTGCCAGTCTTATATCCTCAACGCGGTCCTCATGATCCCTCCAGAAGCGCCTTCTGCTTCTTCCCCACCTCACTATGTCTTCAACACCACAGACAGACCTTATCGTCTCATTTCTGATCCGATCTCTGAATTCTGCCTGCGATGGAGCGTCGAGTTCTCATTTCTGCCACTCTGAGAAGGTTTTTTATCATGTTATCATTTCTATCCCATATGTCATGATGAGGCGGACGCATGTCTTATATATCCTGACCTTACTTTCGGTTAGCATGTGTCTGTTTCTCCATATAGTGTCCCGCAGGCAGCCAGCCAAAGCTGTCGCTTTATGAGTTTGTGCTCGTACTTCACTGTATATGTTAAGTCACTATTGCTATAGAATACCAAGAGGGGCAATGTTAGGTCACTGTTGCTATAGAATACCAAGAGGGGCAATGTTAGGTCACTGTTGCTATAGAATACCAAGAGGGGCAATGTTAGGTCACTGTTGCTATAGAATACCAAGAGGGGCAATGTTAGGTCACTGTTGCTATAGAATACCAAGAGGGGCAATGTTAGGTCACTGTTGCTATAGAATACCAAGAGGGGCAATGTTAGGTCACTGTTGCTATAGAATACCAAGAGGGGCAATGTTAGGTCACTGTTGCTATAGAATACCAAGAGGGGCAATGTTAGGTCACTGTTGCTATAGAATACCAAGAGGGGCAATGTTAGGTCACTGTTGCTATAGAATACCAAGAGGGGCAATGTTAGGTCACTGTTGCTATAGAATACCAAGAGGGGCAATTTTAGGTCACTGTTGCTATAGAATACCAAGAATTGTAGTTTATAAGTCAGCAGTATATTGCATACAAATGCACATAAGACGAGTGAATACAAATACTTAAAATTATTGACAAAATAACAAAACTTTGTTGTAAACTAACACATAGATACAAGAAAAGCAGTAGTTAAAATTACAAAGTAATTATTTAAAATTATTTCGTATTAATATGTATATTTAAATTCAGTATATCTATGTTCATATCACGCAGGAGCCCGTCTTACATTGAACGGTGCTGGTATAGAGAGAGTGAAAACATTTAAATACCTCGTAAGTATCCTAGTGGAAGACCTCGACCCAGAAACCGAAGTCAAGTGCAGAATTGAATCATCTCGTGCGACTTTTAATAAAATGAGAAGCGAATTCAACGGTTAGTCAAATGCTACGTTTGGTCAGTGTTATTGCATGGGTTGGAATCATGGATCCTCAAAGTTAGTAGTATGAACCGACTGGAAGCATTCGAATGTGGATGCACCGGAGAATGCCACGGATACCCTGGACGGATATGGACAGCAACACAAGGGTTCTTCAAAGAGCCAAAGCTGATAGAGAGTTGCTGACTGATATTAAAATCCGAAAGGTGTCCTACTTGGGGTCATGTACTTAGAGAAGCAAAGTACAAATTACTGCACCTGATCATCCAAGGCAAAATAAAGGGTCGAAGAGGTAGGTGTTGACAGGAGGCAAATCTCCTGGCTCCGCAATATACGTGATTGGTCTGGTATAAAGAGCATTGAGGAACTTTTTCGGGCTGCCAGGGACAAAGATATCTACTCTCAGGTGATAGTCAACGTTGGAGCGACCTGACATGACACTAGGAAGAAGAAGATATATATGTTCGAGTATATTACATAATATTGCCAAGTAGACTTATGTAACTGTGTGACACATAATTTTATAGAGTAAAATACTTAGATTTGTTATTAATGGAACAACGCTTACATAGAACAAAAAGAATTGGACTTATTGACAATGTTAATGAATAAATACACATGGTCTCACTTGTAGCACGAGATGCAAGTTGCTTTGCAAAATCGATACATTCCACATGTTGATGCAGGGTTACTCAAGTCCAGAGACAGTGGATCTTCTGAGCGATCTTCAGAGAAGAAGAAAGAATTCTAGAAAATAATATTTTATTCCTTCTGAAACATTTTCGATAATTTAAAATAAATAACTTTAATCAAATTAAGTTAACTGTATTATTAATATGAGCACATATTGTATACTCTACACTCCAACACAAGCTTATTGTTTTACTATTACACACATATCGGATATTCATTTCTGATCCGATCTCTGAGTTCTGCCTGCGATGGAGCGTAGGGTTCTAGCGTAGGGTTCAAAATAACTCTTCAAACTATACCAAAGCAATAGCTTTGGTATAGTTTGAAGAGTTATTTTGCAATAGTGTGAGTAACAGTGCGTTTACAAAAACTAGTCACTTTATTTTTTGTAGAAGTGAAAAAGCAACAAAATATGGAAATAATATTTTATATTCAAACATTTAAATGGACACACACGTTTTGTAAATTAAAAATGCTGTCAGCTTAAATTGTAATAATCATAAAAATAAAAAGAAAGTAAGTTTATTTAACATATTAATTGTTTAGGCATGGCAGATTCTAGGAAACGTTAAATAACAATAATGGAATTTTTCAAGATTAAAAAATAAATATAAGTACAAGTATTATAAAGTAAAAATGTTCGTCAGCTTTAATTAGATTGCACATAAAAATAAAATGAATGTAAGATTTTTTAACATATTAATGTATCATAATTGCAATGCCAAATAATAAAGTTTTAAAATAATAGTGGGTGGAGTGATACTAAATTCTAGAAAACTTTAAGTTATAACAAAGTACATTCTAAGCTTTCGAAAAATGTTGCATTATACATTACATTAGACAATAATCGCACTAATAGATTGCAGCACCTTTTCGATCGATCCCTAATTATTATCAATCATTACCAAAATTTAAAACAATTTCCTTTGCAGCCCGAAAGCGGTTTTCCCTTTCCTAATTTCGACATGGTAGTGTTTTTCTAATCACCGGGTATTTTAACAACAATACAAACGTGCGCTCTGCGCGAACCTATCGTGTGGCATTCTAAAACCAATAAATACCACTACACAAGTTGTGTAATACAGAGAGTGTTACTCACATTATTGCAAAATGACTCTTCAAACTGAATGATCTATAAATCTTTGCGATTTTCTAAATATGTTTTTTCTAAACATATTCAGATGCAAAGAAGTTGCTTATTTAATAACCGCAGCTATCACCTTTCTATCTTTATATTCGACTTTTTTTTAATATATTCAATTAGTTAATATTAAACGATTGTCGAAACGAGTTAAAGTAAACGATTGTCAGACCCGCACTCCTCTATGGCTCCGAATGCTGGACGATGTATAACTCTTACTCTAGGCAACTAGAAACTGCTGAAATTCGCATGCTAAGATGGTCAGCTGGTGTGTCCCTAAGAGACAAAATAAAAAGCTCACGCATTCGTGGAAGCCTAGGTGTTACAGACATCAACAGTAAGATGGAGGAAATGCGATTGAGATGGTATGGGCACGTTGGACGCAGAGCACCCGATCACATTGTGAACCAGGCAATCTCCATGGATCTTCCTCGAATAACAACCAGAGGAAGACCAAAGAATTCATGGGCGGTGCAAAAAAATAACCTGATCCAGAGGCACGGCCTGGGGGACGTAGTCCGTGACAGAAGAGCATACAACCTGAGGACGAGGAGAGCTGACCCCAACAGTCTTCGCAGACAGTGAGTTGGGTCCTTCCCAACTGTTGGACTGTTGGCTCACTGTTGGCTCCAGCCAGGGAGAAGATATTCAATTAGTTAATTTGAATTTCGTGTTACAGCGCTCTTGATGAGAATGGGATCTCTAAACGACACTATATAAATTGTACTTTTGTTAATATTTTATTTATCTACCTTAATATGTAAGATGTCAATAACTGAAAATTCGTTCAACAAGGTCATTCCATATGCGAGTGGTGATGCTCTCAATAGCTCAGTTCGTGAATACGGTACCAAAAACAATTTGAATTCACGATGGTATTTATTGTAATCCTTTCATATGTAAATAAGCGTTGTATAAAAACATTTGTTGGTCAAAACCCTGTAATTAAATTATTTTATGATCCATTGTAAAGTCCTGAGTGCAAAATTTAATAACAGTATGTAATTTTCGCGCAAAATCATAACTCTCGTATAATAGCGATGAGTTAAATCTTTCATACGGTCGGGCCAGTGCCTAAATTAAGTGCCCATTCGGTCGGTCCTATGTCCTTTCAAACAGACTAAAAAGGACAATTGTTAAAGGTTTATACTACTCTTAAACAGGGCAGGTGTTAGGGAAACGGCATTTTTATTTTAAGATAGGCAAAGAAAAGTGAGAATTGTATTGGTGTTAACATAAGTTATCCGTTTTTTTTTTTCAAATTTAAAAATTAGCCCCAAAAGTAAAACAAAATGGTAAATGTATGGTAAATGGTAATGATAAACGTTCGACAATCGATTTTTGTTGTTTTCACTCAAAACATGTGGAACCCAAACGCCTAACTTCTGGACTTTCCCATTGATTTAAGATGGCGGTATACAGTCATGTGACTACAATTCATCTGCTCAGCCAATTCTACGGTGGTTTGAAGGGGATCTTCATGAATAATATGGTTTAAGCGGTCCTCGTTGAAGTCCACTGGTCGTCCGGAACGCTCCATGTCTTTCAGGTCGAAATTACCGTCTTTGAAACGAAAAAACCATCGACGAGCTGTCCTTTCATTCATAGCATCTTCACCGTACACTTCGCAAATATCGCGAGCAGCTTTGGCAGCTTTATTCCCTCGATTGTCGAAAATTAATATTCCATTTTGAAGGCTTGTAATCAGATAAAATAATATATGTAACGTAAAAGCAAACAATATCTTGTAGAGCAGAAAATTTTCTTTCGAATGACGTATAACCTTAAGCATTTTGTTTTACTTTTGGTGCTCATTTTTAAATTTGTAAAAAAACGGACACAACTTATGTTAACACCATATATATTTTTCAATCAATAAATATGTATATATTTATTGATTGCAACATAATACGTAAATAACTATATATTTATTGATAGAAACATAATACGTAAATATGTATATATTTATTGATAGCAACATAATACGTAAATATGTTTATACATATTTATTGATAGCAACATAATACGTAAATATGTATATATTTATTGATAGCAACAAAATACGTAAATATGTATGTACGTATTTATTGATAGTAACATGATACGTAAATATGTACATTTTTATTGATAGCAATATGATACGTAAATATGTATATACATATTTATTGATAGTAACATGATAGGTAAATATGTATATACATATTTATTGATAGTAACATGATAGGTAAATATGTATATATTTATTGATAGGAACATTATACTTAAATATGTATGTATTTATTAAAAGCAACATAATACGTAAATAACTATATATTTATTGATAGAAACATAATACGTAAATATGTATATATTTATTGATAGCAACATAATACGTAAATATGTTTATACATATTTATTGATAGCAACATAATACGTAAATATGTATATATTTATTGATAGCAACAAAATACGTAAATATGTATGTACATATTTATTGATAGTAACATGATAGGTAAATATGTATATATTTATTGATAGTAACATGATAGGTAAATATGTATATATTTATTGATAGTAACATGATAGGTAAATATGTATATATTTATTGATAGGAACATTATACTTAAATATGTATGTATTTATTAAAAGCAACATAATACGTAAATAAATAATATATCCTGAGATTATGGAATAGAAAATAAAATACATTTGAGAAAGAAGCTATCAAAAGTCTGGGCTCATCTTATAACATCCTCCAATCGACATTCATCCCTTACAAATAAAAGGCAAACTCGGTTATAATGACATATAATATTTTTCAGCTCACCATATAATACAAAAAAAAATATACAGAGGGTTCTTTACACTAAGTATTTTATTAATTTTAAATTAATACTCCCCTGTTGAACAAGGCATATGTTCTTCTTAAGCCGTATGTTACACACAACATATGTTACACAACACATATGTTACACAAAACAAACATAAAAAAAAAAAAATTAAAAGGAGAATACATGGCATGACCATATATGACAGAATATGAAATTAAGTTATTAGGGAAAAATGTGAACTTATTACGACTAGTCTGTTATACTTCAGAAATTGTAGCACGGGTCCTATGACAGTTCACAAATTTGCCCCAATGCAACCTTGTAACGACTTTCAGTAATTTTAATTATTTTATCAACTTTAATATAAGCCTCGATTCTAATATATAGCAAGTTATTTAGGTAAATACATTATATAAAACGAACAATAATGACAAATTAATACATCTTGTTACAAATTAGCAAAAATATGGCAGTTTGTTAAAATCAAATTATATTTGGTGACGTTTGTCAAAAGTCACTACGTTAGTCTGCATTGTCTAGGGATGGGGTATACGATAATTGGATTTTCGATTTTTTTATACCTAAAATTAAATGTTCGTAATTAGCATTAATTCATAGTAGATCTTGGCCTTTTTAAAGATAGATACAAATCATACAATACATTAGAAAGTCAGTATAATGAAATATAGGTTTTAAAACGTCAGTTTAGAGAAAAACAATTATTCGATTTATAAAAAAAACTATTCGATTTGTAAAAAAAAATATATTATCCCATCCCTTTAAGACATGACGTTTAAAATGTCGCAGGACCCATCCTACATTTTCTGAAGTATAAGTAAAATGAAAAACACTCTGGTTTCAGGACGTTGAACATTTTAATGAGACTCACAAAACCAACACACAGTGCAAATGTGAATGAAAGGCTTGGTAGATGAAGACCGTCGTCGTCGTTGCTGGGCCAGGTAGTGAGGATCCACTCATCATTCCAACCTCAATTCTGTTGAGAAGCAAAGCTATGTTGCAAACTCACCTGTCACACTAGATCCGATGCCACACCTGAATGGAGACGATCGGAACACACCGACAAGTTTTTTTTTTTTTTTTGAAAAAATAGATATAACTGTAAATAGATATGACCAGAGTCATAACTATCTTATACCTCCGAATACTTCTCCCTGGCTCCATCCCAACTCACTGTCTGCGAGGACTGTTGGGGTCAGCTCTCCTCGTCCTCAGGTTGTATGCTCTTCTGTCACGGACTACGTCCCCCAGGCCATGCCTCTGCATCAGGTTATCTTTTTGCACCACCCATCAATTCTTTGGTCTTTTTCTGGTTGTTATTCAAGGAAGATCCATGGGGATTGCCTGGTTCACAATGGGATCGGGTGCTCTGCATCCAACGTGCCCATACCATCTCAATCGCCTTTCCTCCATCTTACTGTTGATGTCTGTAACACTTAGGCTTCCACGAATGCGTGAGCTTTTTATTTTGTATCTTAGGGACACACCAGCTGACCATCTTAGCATGCGCATTTCATCAGTTTCTAGTTGCCTAGAGGAAGAGTTATACATCGTCCAGCATTCGGAGCCATAGAGGAGTGCGGGTCTGACAATCCTTTGGTATACTTTTCCTTTTAACTTTATTGGCATTTTCGGATCACAGAACTTCCGTCATTAATCTAAACTTCATCCATCCCTCACTAATTCTGTGTGTTACATCTCCTGCACATCCTCCATCGCTATGGATGAGTGACCCAAGATACTTAAAGGAGTCACAATTTGGTAATGTTTCTCCATCCAATTGCATTACGGGAGTGACAGCATTTGTGTTCTCGAATGGTAGGTACAGATACTCTGCTATTTTTCTGCTCAGTCTCAATCCATTGTCCTCCAAGATTCTTCTCCTTATACCTCCGAATACCTCTCTTATACCTCATATAATACCAGATGGGAAAATACCTGTGTCATTTGAAGGAAGTAGTATAACGCGGGGTTTGAACCAGCAACCTTCCGCACGAAAGTCCAGTAAGTTACCACGCGGCCATGCACCAGGAAATAATAGTTGGATCAAGTGAATGATATTTTGAAAAGAAGAAATATAAAGTCAGAGAAATCGAATGAGTTGTATGAGAAGGTGTATGGATATAGAAGAGGTTAAGGATATGTGTCGAGATAGGACAGTCTGATTCTCTATCCTTTCTGCCTTACCTGATAGGGAAACGGCGTGTTGATATATTTGTATGTATAAATTATGTACGCAAAAAAAACACTCACGTTCCACCAAATCAAGGACAATGGAGCTTCACATGTATTTTAATGTTCTCGTATTGCAATATTTTCAAATAGATCTAAATATACATAGTATGTGGAACAAAAGAAACCCCTTCTCTACCTACCCCGAAAAATACAAGTCGTAGTTTCATGTTTGTAAGGAAATCGAATGTTGATTTGTGAACGCGTCGCAAATTTATCGCCTTCGTGCCCAGCACGAATCACGCAAGAGCTAGACCCGCGTCTGATCAGAGGGTGACCAAGGTGTGAGGCAGGATATCTGCTCGGCACAATAAACTGGAAAATAAAGGAACTCGGCCACCGTTTAATGAGTCCGGCCGATGTGAAATGGAGAAAGTTTCCCGTAGGCGATATGAATACTAATTTTATAAAATTCGGTTTCACGCGTGAAGAGATTGTTCTGTGCGGGTCAATTGTAATTTATTATAAACGGCTCTTGAAGGTTTCGCGTTATCTTCTTTGCAAAACTAAAAAGGATTTTTCTATGGATGTCTGTCTCGAACTCCACTAAATGACTTTTACGAGTATATATTATATCATCATCATCATCATCATTATCAACCAGGGTCGATCCACTGCTGGATGAAGGTCTCCCCAAGTTGACTCCAAACAGTTCGGTCCTTTGCTCGCCTATGCCACGTGATGCTGCCATGCTTCTTGATTTCGTCCATCCAGCGTACCTTCGGTCTTCTTCTAGGCCTCTTTATGCCTCTTGGGTACCATTGGATTATTTCGGATGTCCATCGGGAGTTTGACATTCTGGCTACGTGTCCGGCCCATTGCCACTTCATTCTTTTGCAAACCTTTATAACGTCTTTTACCTTTGTTATATTGCGAATCCAGGTGTTTCGTTTACGGTCTCTTTTAGTATATCCCAACATGCATCTCTCCATGCCCCTTTGTGCGGTCTGGAGCTTTTGTGTGCTCTTTACTGTGAGCGTCCATGTCTCGCAGCCATACGTAAGTACTGGAAGAATGCACTGGTTGTAGACCCTTCGCTTCAAGGATATTGGGAGATTACTTTTGAAGATGTTGTTCAAACGTCCAAATGAGCTCCACGCCAGTGTATATTATATATTCATATGTATTTAAACAGTCAAATGACATTTTCGGTATAAAATATTTTAAAATAATAACAATTAAAAAGTAATATTGACATGTGTGTCGACGCTTTTCAAACCCAGGTATGTCCACGCAAATTAAAACCGAGCAAAACGCTATTTTATCCCTGATTACTGAAATACTACATATATAAAAATTATGTGTCTTTTTGAGAATTGCTTTATAGATGATATTGTGTTTTCAAAAGAAAAATTCTTAGAAATTCAAGTCAGTAGAAAAAATAAAGCATATTTCAATTTGAAAATTTAAAATGCGTGATTTTGATACAACACCGTATGGACATACCCGAGTTTGATTGTTGTTGACAATAAGACTGATCGGCCATCTTGAATGATGGCGCTCTCTGATTAGTCTAAATAGACATGTCTGACTTTGATAAAAACAACCTCGGGGACATATCTGAGTTTGAAAAAACTCTTATTTCAATCACCATTTTGCATTGATTTCACGAGGAGATATCTTATTTTGAAAAATGTAGATTTATCCAGGACTACATAAGCTACATTTTGGTATATTTATCTCAAAAATGTCATAATGTGGACATACCTGGGTTTGAAAAAGCGTCGACACATGTAAGCAGTGTTTTGCAGTAGTAAAAAATCCAAAATAAACCGAACCCATCGTAATAAGCAAAGCAATTTTTTTTTAAAGAAACAATATTTATTTTTACACCACTGTTTTATTTGAGTTCACTACCGGTTTCAAAGACCTTCGTCTTCCTCGTCAGGTAAAGATGAACAGGTCATCTTCATCTGATAAGGAAGGCGGAGATTTTTAAAACCGGTAGTGAACTCAAATAAATCAACGTTGTATACAAAATAAAAAATAAGTGCTTTATTTATTTTATTAAAAATTTATAAACTAGACACTACAAAGTGAAACAAATGTCTTTTCCAAGATTGAAAAAAATATTTTCTTTATTTTAAAACGCCATCTTATAATGGTTATCTCTTTCAACCAACTGAAAATTGTAAATAAAGAAATATTTTTATATAATAAAAAATCGAAGAGGGGTATCGATTTATTTTTTCATGATATACGTACTCAGTGAGATACAGGCGAAGGCAATATGTCTATTTAGCTATCATGGCATACAATGGGGTACCAGATGTTCGGATCGATGTACTGATTAGAAATTTCTAAGTCAGTACATCGATCCGAACATCTGGTGAACAGTTATATCCCAAAAATCTCTCCGCTCTTGGCCGAGATCGTCCCATGCCTCCCTCACCCCTCAGCCCCAACCGTTGAAGCGTGTATATCGGTACGAGTTCGAACAGCATTTAGTCTTGTTTGTGCTCCCCTGAAGATGAGGGGAAAGCCTTGAAACCGGTAGGGTTATACCGTTACAAAAAAGTGGAATAAACAGTGTTTGATAAAAATAAATTACAATGTCTTAAGCCTCCACAACGTTAATTCCTTAACTATAAACAACAAAACAAATGGAGTTTAATAATAAATGGAGTACAATAATGCATTTCACGCGGTCATTGAATCTGAACACGTTTCCAATATACTCGTACAAATTATCCTCAACTTGCTCTCAGAGCAAGTATATTTATAAAGCAACATTTAACCCAAATCATAGTTTCACCTGCTTATCCTAATATTGAGAAAAAAATTCTATTCAGTAAAATAACGTGTTTCATTCCTGATTTTTCCTTTCCTATCTACCATCCCTTCCCTTCCTTTTGATTGATGATATCTCACTTTATATCAAAAAGAATGTTTGGGTGATTGTTCGTCTTCGTGGGGTTCGTGGGCATATGCTCACGTATGTGTTTATGGATTTCGTGGAGATGGATAGTAATTTGAATGATTTATGCGACCACGTAACTTGCTTCATTTACTTTTGTCTGGTTGGCTGGAAGAGATTGCCGCCTAGCAATAAACCCGCCAGATTATATTTGCAATAAAAGTGTTAAATAAATAATAAATAAATAAATAAAATTTCATTGCCAATGCAGAAACATAGAAAAATTATCTTCCGAAGTACTGTTCATTTCCTTTCTTTTATAAAAATAAATTTGTTATTATTTTTGCTGTTATTATGCGTCAATCGCTTTCAATCCGGAAGATCAAACATATGGTATTCCCAGTGAGAAATTTATTTTGTGTATTTCGAGATATTTGATTTCTCTCGTTCCTTGATATTTCTTTGTCCCGACACAATATAAGGTTCTTCAGAACAAATATTTGATCTCCTTTCTGAGCTCTCGGAATAAGCAAAGCAATTCACGGATTTATTGTATTCCCTATTCGTTTGGAGACCATGTCTCATAGGTCCCCTTAAACCTGTTTGAAATTAATAAAAAACAAGGCACAAAACTTGTTCCGATGAAGAGTGACCTTAGACACAGTTGGCAAAACGCCTGTTGTCTCTTAATACTGGGGGTACGAGTTCGATTTCCACTGTTAGGTTTTTTTTAATAATCAATCTATGACGTCCCTGTGACGTTTAAAAAATTTGCCCTAATACAACCTTGTTACAACGTTCAGTAATTTTAATTATTTTATCAACTTTAATATAACATCAGCCTCGATTCTAATAAATAGCAAGTTATTTAGGTAAATACATTACATAAAACTAACAACAATGACAAATTAATACATCTTGTTACAAATTAGCAAATATGTGGCAGTTTGTTAAAGTCAAATAATATTGGGTGACATTCCTCAAAAGTAACTACGTTAGTCTGCATTGGCTAGGGATGGGGTATACGATAATTGGCTTTTTGATTTTTTTATACCTAAAAATTAAATGTTCGTAATTAGTATTAATTATAGTGTATCTTGGTCTATTTAAAGATAGATACAAATCGTACAATACATTAGAAAGTCAGTATAATGAAAATTAGGAATTAAAACGACAGTTTAGAGAAAAATAATTTTTCGATTTATAAAAAACAAATCGATTAGTAAAAAAAAAGTATTTTACCCCATCCCTTTGAGAGATGACATTTCAAACGTCACAAGGACCATGCTACATTTTCTTGAGTATAGTTATTACTTAGACCTTTTTGTAGTTTCCAGATCTTTAAAGAGATTCAATAGTAGCATACGATGCACTTAAACGTATAAGAATACGTTTTCTGTTCAGAAAAAATATGTATATATTTTTTATATTGTTTTTTTTTATAATGAGGCCCTAGAAATTTCTAAGTCAGTACACCGACGCGAACATCTGGTAAACACATATATCCCAAAAATCTCTCCGCTGCTGGCCGAAATCGTCCCATGCGTCCCTTAGCCCTCAGCCCCCAACCCGAATGTCCCCAACCGTTGAAGCGTGTATATCGGTACCAGTTCGAACAGAATTTAGTCTTGTTTGTGCTCCCCTGAAGATGAGGTGAAAGCCTTGAAACCGGTAGGGTTATACCTTTACAAAAAAGTGGAATAAACAGTGTTTGATAAAATAAATTACAATGCATATGTTTATAATTAAATATTGTTTTTTGGCTCCAATCACATATTTTGCCTGGATTCAGTGTCCGAGTCGTTCCATCCTTGCCTCGACTCTGTTACAAATGATCTACTCGTATATAGGTATATCTATGATGTAAGCATTTCAACAGCTGCCAAGTTGATATACATTCCAATAATACTTTATATGTAACACCTTGTAACAGAGAGTAGTAATAAGGTATTCCTGTTCATGGAACCCACATTTAGTTCCAGGGTGAGCTTCCTACGCGGTTCCTAGAAGAGATTATATTAACTTCGTTAGCGCGACCGTGTTTCCTCGTTGTCGAAATAATATAGTAGAGAATATAACTGAGCAGAGTCGCGCAAGACACTAATTTGAGCAATACGAATTTGCGAATACATCTTTAAAGGTAATGATACTAATAGGTATATGTAGATCAGATGGTTCAACGCTATACAGAGACGTTACACAATAGAATATTCTTAGAATCCATAGAAGGGCGAACTTTTTCGTTTAAATTTAAGAAACAAATGCAACACTCAAATACTATATTGTCACTATAATACATATATTAATGATAACGATAAATGCTGCAGAAACGCTTGCACTTCTTCTTCTTCCTGGTGTCATGCCAGGTCCATCAAAAGTTGACTATCACCTGAGAGTAAGCATCTTTGTCCCAAAAAAATCCCAACGCTCCTTATACCAGTCCAATCACATATATTGCGGAGCCAGGAGATTTGCCTCCTGCCAACACCTCTTCGACCCTCTATTTTGCCTTGGATGATCAGGTGCAGTAATTTGTATTTTTCTCTTCTAAGTACTCGTACATGACCCAAATAGGACACCTTTCGGATTTTAATATTAGTCAGCAACTCTCCATCAACTTTGGCTCTTTGAAGAACCCTCGTGTTGCTGACCATATCTGTCCAGGGTATCCGTAGCATTCTCCGGTGTATCCAAATTTCAAATGCTTCCAGTCGGTTCATACTACCAACTTTGAGGGTCCATGATTCCGCTCCATATAATAACACTGACCAAACGTAGCATTTGACTAACCGTTACCGTCGAAGTTTCAAGTTTAGAATATCGTCGAAGAATACGCTTCTCATTTTATTAAAAACCGCACGAGATGTTTGAATTCTACACTTTACTTCGGTTTCTGGGTCGAGGTCTTCCACTAGGATACTTTCGAGGTATTTAAATGTTTCCACTCTCTCTATATCAGCACCGTTCAATGTAAGACGTGCTCCTGCGTGATCCTGCCGGCCGAACACCATGAACTTAGTTTTGCTCACGTTCATGTTCAGCCCCAGACTCACACCGGCTTCATTTATTCTATCTATAAGTGTTTAAAGGTTATCAATACTGTGAAAGGAAATAAAGTCAATGGGGTACTAAAACACATATACTAGAAATGGACAGTATCAAAACGAGACTCTTCAGTTTCCTGAACTGAGCAAAATCATCTCTTGTTCAATAAATGTGTCTGTTTATCTTATAGTCGACCGTTTTCACCAATCCACCATCAGTATACTATACAGGGAGTGGCGCTAAACAGAGTTTCTGAATTCAAAGATTTGGGCGTAACCTTCGATGTTGGACTCACGTTCGTTAACCATGTCTCGCGTTTGATATCGGACTGTTACAAACTACTCAGTTTTATAATGAGAATATCGAGAAACTTTAACAGTAGCGATATCCTTCGAAACTTATATAATTATCTAATGAGAACCAAATTAGAATATGCATCTACGGTTTGGGCTCCTCATCAGCTCAAATATAAAAACAATATAGAACAAATACAAAAAAAATCCTCAGATATCTATGGTACAGAGCAAAGGGTGATTACCCAAAATATGCTCACCATGTCGAACTTCTCACGGTGTGTAACTATAGAAGCCTCGAAACAAGAAGGCAAGAATCCATTGCGATATTCCTAATAAAGGTTTTCCAAGGTTCCTTTAACTGTCCCGCGATTCTAGAAGCACTAAGTTTATATGTACCTAATAAATATAGCCGTGCAAGAAATCACCCTCTGTTCTACATACCAACTTACAGGACGAATATCATGGCTAAACACTCAGTCACGCGTGGTATAGAGATATTGAACCAACTGAATGACACTGTGGATATATTCTCGGTACCGCCTAGCAGTATGAGAAGAATCCTGGCTGATATTATTCCTAACGAATAAACTAACTCTAGAAGCAGACACTCTTTGTATAACAGGAGAAATCCGTGCAAAGTGGATAAAAAAATGCACATCATAGGTAGGAATTTAATACAAAAAGGTTTTAAAACAAAGAAAAATATATTTTAAACAGATGATTTAAAAAGTTAATGGTAAAAAGAAGATTGAAGATGGACAGCAGTTCCTTACCAAGATGTTTCTGGAGGAACTCGAGAAGATCAATGCTTACGCCAGCGATGCAGTGGAATGAGCGCATAGCCTAGAGAAGGCTATTTGGTTGATACCGATGCACTTGAACATTTTAATAACTAGCGCCCACTTTTGAAACTTTTGTGAGGGTAATATCACCCACTCAACATGCTTTAGGCCTCGGCCACACAGGTAGGAGCCTCGCTTGATACTTAGAGCTATGTTGCGACTTAGGCGACAAATCCTAGCGAATCAACGCACCGCATACTATCGCAATGCACGCTTCGCGCTACGTTGCATGACGATTAGTCACCGAGTGAATCTCCTAGCGAACATACGTGTTGGTTAATTTTATTGTGTCATCGTGATTTTACAACATGGTGGAAGTTTTAATAACAGCTGTGTATAAAAGGGAGCCTTTGTGGAACCCATCGAGCAAATTATAGAAAAATGTACCTGTAATAAAATCACTTTGGAACGAAGTTACACAGAAAGGAAATAAAGATGGTAAGTTGTAATGAAATTGGTTAGTTTCGAGAGTGGCAACGTATGTTGACTCAACGGCTCCCAACTGTCAAATGAATTTGTGCATAGAACTTTGGTGTGGCCAGTATAACCGAAGACTCCCAAAAGATTGCAGAAAACTTTGCACAATATTTTCAATCAGTTTACGTAGATTCAGCGGCCAAATATGACACAAAAAATATTTTAAACAGTTCGTCAGACAGCAGAAGCATATCGCTCCATTCCATTTCTAAGGAAGACGTGCTGAAAAGCATAAACTCCTTGCAAACCGACAAAGCAATCGGACCAGATGGGTTATCAGCCGACATTTTCAAAGTCTGTGCGAAATACGTGTGTGATCCCATCTGCTACATATTTAACTTGAGCATAAATACCAATACATTTCCCGTAAGCTGGAAGACAACCAGGGTCTGCCCTATCTTCAAATCGGGAGACCCGTTAGACTCTCATAATTACAGACCTGTAGCTGTTCTCTCTTTGCTTCCAAAAATTTTCGAAACTGTACTGTGCAACCAATTGACCCACCAAGTATCAACAAGACTTATTGGAAACCAGCATGGCTTTTTGCCAAAACGATCGACTGTTACTAATCTTCTCTCTCTCACACAACAGATTGCGCCATACTTAGACGAACTTTCACAAACGGACGTAATATATACAGACTTTCAGAAAGCTTTCGACAAAGTTGATCACGATATATTACTTAAGAAAATGCACAAACTTGGCTTCAGCGATAATCTAATTGGATTATTTGCATCTTACCTAAAAGAAAGATCTCAATACGTAACAATCCGTAACAAGTCTTCTGTGGAATTTATCGCAAGATCTGGTATACCACAAGGATCCAATTTAGGTCCCCTACTATTCCTCATATTAATAGACGACATTCAAAATTCCATAAGTCACTCGACATGTTTATTGTTCGCTGACGACTTGAAAATATTCAAAAAGATCAATTCACCTCAGGACTGTGCACAGTTACAACAGGACCTAGACTCCCTAGTCTCCTGGAGTGAGCAAAATCATCTTCTGTTCAACATTAATAAATGTGTCTGTGTATCTTATAGTCGATCGTTTTCACCAATCCACCATCAGTATACTATACAGGGAGTGGCACTAAACAGAGTTTCTGAATTCAAGGATTTGGGCGTAACCTTCGATGTCGGACTCACGTTCGTTAACCATGTCTCACGTTTGATATCGGACTGTTACAAACTACTCGGTTTTGTAATGAGAATATCAAGAGAATTTAACAGCACCGATATCCTCCGAAACTTATATAATTATCTAATTAGAACCAAATTAGAATATGCATCTACGGTTTGGGCTCCTCACCAGCTCAAATACAAAAACAATATAGAACAAATACAAAAAAAAATCCTCAGATATCTATGGTACAGAACAAAGGGCGATTACCCAAAATATGCTCACCATGCCGAACTTCTCACGGTGTGTAACTATAGAAGCCTTGAAACAAGAAGGCAAGAATCCATTGCGATATTCCTAATAAAGGTTTTCCAAGGTTCCTTTAACTGTCCCGCGATTCTAGAAGCACTAAGTTTATATGTACCCAATAAATATATCCGTGCAAGAAATCACCCTCTGTTCTACATACCAACTTACAGGACGAATATCATGGCTAAACACTCAGTCACCCGTGGTATAGAGATATTGAACCAACTGAATGACACGGTTGATATATTCTCGGTACCGTCTAGCAGTATGAGAAGAATCCTGGCTGATACTATTCCTAACGAATAAGCTAACTCTAGAAGCAGACACTCTTTGTATAACAGGAGAAATCCGTACAAAGTTGATAAATTTTTTTAACAAAGAAAAATATATTTTAAACAGATGATTTAAAAAGTGAATGGTAAAAAGAAGATTGAAGATGGACAGCAGTTCCTTACCAAGATGTTCCTGGAGGAACTCGAAAAGATCAATGCTTACGCTGGCGATGCAGTGGAATGATCGCATAGCCTAGAGAAGACAATTTGGTTGATACCGGTGCACTTGAACATTTTAATAACTAGCGCCCACTTTTGAAACTTTTGTGAGGGTAATATCACCCACTCAACATGCTTTAGGCCTCGGCCACACAGGTAGGAGCCTCGCTTGATACTTAGAGCTATGTTGCGAGTTAGGCGACAAATCCTAGCGAATCAACGCACCGCATACTATCGCAATGCACGCTTCGCGCTACGTTGCATGACGATTAGTCACCGAGTGAATCTCCTAGCGAACATACGTGTTGGTTAATTTTATTGTGTCATCGTGATTTTACAACATGGTGGAAGTTTTAATAACAGCTGTGTATAAAAGGGAACCTTTGTGGAACCCATCGAGCAAATTATAGAAAAATGTACCTGTAATAAAATCACTTTGGAATGAAGTTACACAGAAAGTAAATAAAGATGGTAAGTTGTAATGAAATTGGTTAGTTTTGAGAGTGCCAACGTGTGTTGACTCAACCACTCCCAACTGTCAAATGAATTTGTGCATAGCACTTTGGTGAGGCCAAGGATGAAGTCTCCTAGTATATGAGTCACGTAAAACCTAGATTAGCACCTAACGAAGCACTTTGGTGTGGCCTCGGCCTTATTGATTTTAATTGTTAGCAAAAACTAGCCTCATTTTCACTTTTAAAAAACTGTACAACACTCATACTCGTGTAATTCAACAAGTCAAGTATATAGCATACAGCGTGCACCCTTTGAGAGGAATGCCGATGCATTTCTGTATATAACAAACAGTAACCTAATAAATTGCTATGTAGACTGGCACTCAGGACCAATTTACCAAAACAGAAGCGACCATAGACTTGTAATATACTCAAGAAGAGATTGTTTATTGGCTATCCCAGTTCATCGCTCTTATTTTTACGTTTTTTTTGTCATTGTCATTTAAAAAAGCAACGGAAAAACTCTCGATTTCAAGTCAGCAAAGATACATACGTGTTTCATTCCCACTTATTTTTTTCTCTTCAGCATTGCTTTATTTTTAATTTTATCGGTTATATTAGGTATTAACATAAGTTGTGTCCGTTTTTTTTTTTCAATTTAAAGATGAGCACCAAAAGTAAAACAAACTGATAAATGTTATACGTCATTCAAGGGAAAGGAGATATTCATGAATAATATGGTTTAAGAGGTCTTCATCGAAGTCCACTGGTCGTCCGGTACGCTCCATGTCTTTCAGGTCGAAATTACCGTCTTTGAAACGCAAAAACCATCGACGAGCTGTCCTTTTATTCATAGAATCTTCACCGTACACTTCGCAAATATCGCGAGCAGCTTTATTCCCTCGATTGAACGCGAACAGAAGGAGGTGTCGAAAATGCTCATTTTCGTCTACTTGACATTCCATTTTGAAGGCTTGAATTTCGCTTACATTATTTTTGACATTAATATTACACAAGTTTATAATAATTTGATTCGTTTTCGCCACCATATTTAATTTTTATCTAGTTTTTTAAAAAAGATTGCCACTTACCAAAAAGCTCGCTAGATTTTTATGCAATCATGTGTTTAATAAATTAGAAATAAAGCCAATACGCGAGGTTTACAATGGTGGATCGTTTTGATCATTCGGTCTTTCTGTTTAATTTTTGTAAAGATGTTTCTTTTTCATATATTATTTCTAGTTAAGGCATTAACATTGTTAATGTTTAAAGACATTGTAATTTGTTTTATCAAACACTGTTTATTCCGCTTTATATAACGGTATAACCCTACCGGTTTCAAAGCTTTTACCTCTTCATCAGGGAACAAGACTGAATTATGTTCGAACTGGTACCGAGATACACGCATTTAACGGTTAACATTCGGGTTAAGGACTAGGGGTGAAGAGAGGGATGAGACAATATCAGCAAGCAGCGGAGAGATTCTTGGGATATATGTGGTGGCCAGATGTTCACCTCGATGCACTAATTCTAATTCCACAATATTCATTCTTAAATTTTTTTATTGACATCTCTCGTACAACTTATAGATCATTGAGCCAGAAGACTCATTTTGCAATAGTGTGAGTAACAGTGCGTTTACAAAGACTTGTCACTTTATTTTTTTAATGAAGTGAAACGGCAAAATATACAATATAAAAATAATATTATATTCAAACATTGAAATGAACCCACACGTTTTTCTAAATTAAAAATGCTGTCAGCTTAAATCATAAAAATAAAATGAAAGTAAGTTTATTGAACATATTAATTGTTCAGGCATGGCAGATTCTAGGAAACATTAAATAACAAGAATGACATTTTTAAGATTAAAAATAAATATAAGTACAAGTATTATAAAGTAAAAATGTTTGTCAGCTTTAATTAGATTGCACATAAAAAAAATTATGAATGTAAGATTATTTAACATATTAATTTATCATAATTACAATGCTAAATAATAAAGTTTTAAAATAATAGTGGATAGAGTCTTGCGAAATTCTAGGAAACTTTAAGTTATAACAAAGTACATTCTAAGCTTTCGAAAAATTTTGAATTATACATTACATTAGACAAAAATCGCACTCCTAATTTCGACATGGTAGTGTTTTTCTAATTACCAAGTATTTTAACAACAATACAAACGTGCGCTCTGCGCGAACCAATCGTGTGGCATTCTAAAACCAATACTTTACATAAGTTGCGTAATACAGAGTGTTACTCACACTATTGAGAAATGACTTCTGGCTGAACGATCTATACTAATCACACTCTGTAAATCATCCTCATTCTCCGCTCACACCGGATTGTTGTATGCTGATGACCGTGTCATCAGCATACAACAATCCGCATACATTCCATTTGACATTTATATGCCACCTATTGACCTCCGAAGATCTATATAAATATTACACAACCAGGGTGACATTACACATCCTTGCTTTATCCTTTTGAAATATAAAACCACAAGTAGTGAATATAAATGTATTGAATGTTCATGAATATTCTTGGATATTAAATAATGACTGAAAGTTAATTAGGTAATAATTATTATATAATTGTTTTTTAACTAAATTAATAAACACGCCACACATAATAATGAGAGTTAGCTGAAGATTACACAATTTCATCACTTTACCTTTTACCAAAGTAAATTAACAACCTGTCTACCAACACAAGGCATATACCACCCATCTCCAAAGGGAAGGCTTCAAAAATATCAAGATATATTCGTACGTCAGAAAGGATCAAATGTAAACTCCTTTATTGGAACACGATAGGTGGCGTTTTAATGAATTTTTAGTAATTAAAACTTCCCCCGCAAGGTTTTAATAATAAAATGCTTTAATTAAGCACTGCGGGAAGTTAAGGGATGGAGAAGGCAGGTAGACCAAGGCGGGGTGGCTTAGGGTCTCACATCTCACAGGGGGTGGCGGTATAATGAAGAAAATAATTATTCAGTTATTACAGACAGACATTGAAGGTTGTATGCGCTTACAAGGGCGGATAATACATTAGTGTGTTGTTTTAAAATAAATCGGTGATATATTTACTGTGATCTTTAGTGGTACCTGGACTAAACGCGATGACTTTTGGCTTCCAAAAATCTAAATTATAAAAAGTCAAAATAACTTGTGGTACAAAAGCAAAGGTTTATATTATATACATCATGAACGAACTGTAAAAAAAGTCAAAAGACACCAAAAATGTTCGGATTTTTCGTTTTTTTAAGTGTTTTATACAGAGCTTTTTTTTTTTTAAATAAAGGTCACATCTTGTCAAGCTTTTGGTATACCGTAAAAAAGGTGGTGGAGCGCTACTCCTCTACGATCCACCGCAAAAAAGCACTGACAGTGCTTTATTTGAAAAAAAAAGGTGCCAGAGCTCATTTCTTGACAAGCTTTTTGTATACCGTAAAAACGGTGGTGAAGCGCCGCTATACCGCAAAAAAGCATTGGTTTTATATATGAAAATAATTTTAAATTTAAAAAGTTTAAATGAAAATATGGACAGTAAAAATTAAGGAATATGGAAGCGAAACATAAACTTGACAGAAAAAAATAAGAGTAAAATTAATGTTGTGAAGATGCATGTACTAAGGAAAAATTGTGGAGTGTCAATGTTTGAAAGAAGGTGGAATGAAGACATCAGAAATAAATGCATAGATGTTTAAAGTAAGATAAAGAAAGGAGCTTTAAAATGGTTTGGATATGTGAAGTGAATAAATGATAAAAGAATGACTAAGCGAGTAAACAATTCAAAAGGGTAAAGTACGCGTGGAAGAGTTATTAATTTATTTAACACTTTTATTGCAAATAATTTCTGGCGGGATTATTGCCAGGCGGCAATCTCTTCCAACCAACCAGACAAAAGTAAATGAAGCAAGTTACGTGGTCACATAAATCATTCAAATGACTATCCATCCCCACGAAATCCATAAACATATACATGAGCACATGCCCACGAACCCCACAAAGACGGGCAGTCACCCGAACATTCCTTTTCGTGTAAAGTGAGATATCATCAATCAAAAGGAAAGGAAGGGACGGTGGAGGGGAAAGGAAAAGAAAAGAAAAATCAGGAATGAAACACGTTATATTACTGACTAGAAATTAAGAGGTCTTTCAGTCGCTTCTTAAAGCATGCCAAGTACGGAGCGAGTCTTATATTGGTTTGTAACTGATTCCAGAGTCTCACTTCATGGACAGTAAAGGACGACGTAAAGAAAGAGGAGCGGTGAACTGGAAAGGCCAATAAACACTCTTTATTTGAGCGTAGCGCTAATCCATGATTGGAAAGAGATAAGAGGGGGCGGCTGGACAGTTAAGGATATTATATAATGAAGACAATATGTGAATTTGGCCTCTATTTCCAACATTCAATAAAGAATAGAAAATTGTCCATGACGAGATGTATAAATGTGGAGGATGCAAAATTTGTATGTTTGGGTAGAAAAGTTTGGAGGTATGTTCTCTCTGCCTACTCAGCAAGGGACGCGACGAGATTATATACATGTTTGTTGAATAAATTTATGTGCTAGGATGTAAAATGTTAAATGTAACATATTATTTACAGGTTTTTTTTAATCCATTTTGCATTCATTTTGATTTCTCCTGTTACACAAAAAGGATCTGCTTCTAGGCTTAAGGCGTTAACGCTGTGGGGGCTTCAAAAAATTGTAATTGATTTACAAATACACTATTTTTCCACTTTAGATAATGTACCAGTTTCAAGCTTTCCTCTCATCGTCAGGGAGCACAAATAGGTCCCTGATGATGTAATAAAAAGCATTAAAACTTCTTCTTTCTTCTTCTTCTTCCTGGCACTGTCCGAACTCATTGCCTAGGTAGGCTGTTAGGGTCGGCTCTTCTCGTTCACAGGCTGTATGTTCTTCAGTTCTGGGTGTCGCTTTCATCTAGGCCGTTTCTCTGCAGGATTTTGGAGCATTGAGTTATCCAGGAATTCTTTGCTCTTCCTCTGGGTTGCTGTCGAGGAAGATTCACAAATATTGCCTGATTTTCCGTATGGTCTGGTGGTCTCCGTCTTATGTGCCCGTACCATCTAAGCTGTCACTCTTCCACCTTACTGTTTATGTCAGTGACCCCCAGGCTACAACGAATACGTGAACTCTTAATTCTATATTTCAGTGATACTCCTGCCGACCACCTAAGCATTCGCACATCTGCTGTTTCAAGTTGCCTAGAGTAGGAGCTGTACATAGTCCAGCATTCTGAGCCATACATAATTGTGGGACTAACGATAGTCTGGTATACCTTTCTTTTTAGTTTTATAGGCATTTTTGGGTCACATAAGCATAAAAACTGATAAGGTAATTTATTTATGTTTAAAATACAGTGTTTTCGAAAACCAATTATAATATGCCTTTAAACCTCCACCGTGTTAACGCCTTAACTATAAATAACAGAATGTGTATATACATAGAAGAAGGGAAAAATGTGTGTCATGATTGTGAAGTTTGGTTCTCTGTCCACTTTACCTTCCCTGACAAGAAAACGGCGTGCTGGAAGGTAATATATATATATATATATATATATATATATATATATATATATATATATATATATATATATATATATATATATATATATATATATATATATATATATATATATATATATATATATATATGAAGTGGCAATGGGCTGGACATGTAGCCAGAATGTCAGACTCCCGATGGACATCCGAAATAATCCAACGGTATCCAAGAGGCATAAAGAGGCCTAGAAGAAGACCGAAGGTACGCTGGATGGACGAAATCAGGAAGCATGGCAGCATCACGTGGCATCGGCGAGCAAAGGACCGAACTGTTTGGAGTCAACTTGGGGAGACCTTCATCCAGCAGTGGATCGACCCTGGTTGACAATGATGATGATGATGATGATATATATATATATATATATATATATATATATATATATATATATATATATATATATATATATATATATATATATATATATATATATATATATATATATATATATATATATATATATATATATATATATATATATATATATTCATATTTGAGAAGAATGAGTGGTATGTGTGACAGAATATC
Organism: Odontocerum albicorne; assembly: GCA_949825065.1. NCBI lineage: Eukaryota > Metazoa > Arthropoda > Insecta > Trichoptera > Odontoceridae > Odontocerum > Odontocerum albicorne. Next base: position 2,300,198 of record OX463858.1, read on the forward strand.
AGAATATTATTATTATTAATAGTAATTAATAATAAATTCTATCCTATGAAGATGATAATTTGTATCAATAACTATTTAATTTCAGTACGTGACGAGCCAATTGAACAAACAACCCAGTTCAGATATCTTGGCAGTGAACTGCTCAGCTCTCATGACCTCCCCAGAGAAGTAAGGCCTCAGGTTGATAAAGCTGCAGTTGTGGCGGGCTGCCTGAGAGATGTCATATGGAGGAATTAATATATGAAAATAGATAGCAAGGTACGCATTTATAAGACCTGTGTGCAACCTATCCTCACATATGGCATCGAAGTATGCTAAGGACAACATAAATGTATGCTAAGGACAACATAAATGAGAACTCTACGTGATATTGCTGGGAAGACTTTGCGTGATCGTATAAGGAACACCACAATCCGAGAGGTCTGTGAGGTCCAAGATGTGGTCAGATGGGGATGACAGCGTCGACGATACTGGTACCAACATGTTCAGAGAATGAATCCCACAAGAACCCCATACATAGCTCTGCATGGGGTACCGGATGGACGGCCTCCACCAGGGAGACCCCCGAAACGATGGAGAGATAGCTGGAGCTCAGCATCACAAGAGGATAATCCTGAAATAACAGACTCTTGAGTCTACAGAAAGTTGAAGAAGAACTATTCAAAGGAAAGGAGGCAGTGTAAGCACATGTGATAACTTACTATAATACTAAATATTTAAGGAGTTTTGAACAATAAATTCAGATATGTGACTACAAATTAATGGATAATTAAGTGTGAGTAGGTGGGTTAGTTGAACAAAGAGGGGTTATTTAAAATTTAGTAAATATTGTATGCGTTGCTTAGAGCAGTGTTCCCCAACCGGTGGTCCGCGGCCCGGTGCCGGGCCGCGGAGACTTTCCGCCGGGTCGCAAACAGTATGCCAAATTCCAAGAAATTCGCCATGCAAAAATATTAAATATAGGATTTTCATCCATGTCCTCAATAAAATCGACACAAAGGACATCCATGTCCTCAATAAAATCAACAGCAGGTTTCGCATTAGTTTGTTGCAAAAACCTCATGGTTTTTGTTCAATTTTAATTGTATCAGACAATGTTACAATTAAAATTGTTTAACTGTTATATGTATATTTGTCCATTATAGCAGTGCTCTGCAACCTTTTCTCACCTACGACACACTAAAATTCTTCCTAGAATTCCGCGGCACACCAAAAGCTAAAATATATAGGTATTAAATTAGGCATGAGTCTTCAGCGACGCGCATAAGGGTCATTTTTCTTTGTCTATGACTAATTTGGTGCGCTACGCTACACACTACGCAGTTTTCAACAGTTGGCACCAGTTATTGTGTATTAAATACATAATGAAAAATTGTAAAATGTCAAATACTCGTACATTGAATTTGACCGCGGCACACCTGTATCCGGCTCACGGCACACCAGTGTGCCACGGCACACCGGTTGCGGAGCACTGCATTATAGTTACATATGTCCATCTGTCACAATATAAGATTAAAAAAATATTAAATAAAAATAACATTTTTATTTCAGTATTAGTGGTCCGCGAAAACTTTTTCCTTTTTTTACCGGTCCACAGGTCTAAAAAGGTTGGGGAACACTGGCTTAGAGGATACTCAAAGGAAACGTGAGCCATCTATTCCACATGTGTCATTTCCCCACCTATTCAAAAGGTCTGGACGCAGCTCATAACATCCTCCCAGCTGAGGTTCACCCCACCATTAGGAGAGCGAGTCCGACCGCAAAGACACAAGACGTTCTTCAGCCCACAACCTTGTACACATACCATAAACAATAAAACATGGTGGAAAATAACAATAGTTTAAAAAAATCATATTTTCTTACTATTGACAATATTTTGCGAGTAATTCGACCATCCTCGCATTGGACTGCGCTAAGAACTAAAAAAAGTTGAGTTGGGTACTTTTTGCATACATACGTCCAATTATTATTGAAAACACACAATTGTGTTGGAACATTGTCTTAATTATACATTGGAGAAATTACGATTCGATAAATTTATTATTGAAAGTTTGTCAGTGGCGTATACTGAGGAGTCATGGCAGATTTTAATTTAAGTAATTTAGAAATGTTTACTTGGCAGTGTTATTAAGTTGAAGATAAGGGAGAATAAATAAGTTCGATAGTAATTTTCTATGGAGTATGACTTTTCTCCATAGCTAAGTGTTAGGAGAAATATTTGAACCTGTATATACATATTCAAACTGTTTACAGAAAAATGTGAGACCTATGGCCGTGCGATAAATGTCACCGGTTCGATCCCCGCGCTGTGCTACTCCTACTCCCTTGATTAACACAGGCATCTTTTCTTCCTTGTATTAGGGTATACAAGGATACCTAAGACTTTGGTTATATATATTCTTAAAAAAAAACATATCGGTATGATCCCATAGTCTCATTTCGAATTCAGTACAGTGGGATATCTCCGGTGAGTTTGCTGGTGTGCAACGGCTCACTCCCTGAAAAACGAGCTTCGCAGCGCAGCTTTACTTTCCAACTAAATTGACGTTAGAATTCTCAACCACAAGGCCCAGCAACGACGACGGCAGTAAAATAGCTAATCCGGAATTTATCAATAAATTTCTGTTTAATATTCCCGACTTAACGTTATCTCTAGTTAGGAACTCTATTCTCAAACACAATTATTGAGATCATCCTCACTTACATACAAGATGACTTGAGTAGATTAATTATTGAAAATCAACAATTCCACGACTCAATTGACATATTGGAAAATGAGCTTCAAGAAAGCCTTAGTAAGCATTACTAAGCTAATTCATAGAAAAATATAAACTCTTATTTTCATTGAGTATTATTTTTATGATTATTCTTAGATGTATTTTCGTTATTTTCTCTTTTCATTTATCATGTCATTAATTATAACTTGTATCGAGATAATAACAAATGAAAAAGTATGTAAGTTACTGAAATAAATTGCGACATTAAAAAAATATAAAAGTTTTATTGCATATGGTTTGGTTATCAACTAACACCATTTGGTACAGTATCTGTATAAAAAAAATCCCATCCTCATGATCAGGGGTCTTCAAACTACGGCCGGCTGGGCAACACCGGCCCGCGAGCACCACCAATATGCCCGGTATCTGGCCCGTCATATTTTATTTTGATTATATTATTGAAAATTTGCGCGTAATTCAAAACTACAGTATGTTGGTATGATGAGCTAGCTAGGTCTTGGCCCTTGGGATTTAGTGGAGGAGTCAGTGTGGCCCTTAGGCTTAAAAGTTTGGAGACCCCTACTCATGATGGTTGACAATCATACTCGATTACAAGGGATTGCCTATCGTATCGGAAGAAATTACACAATACCAGTAGCCTACCATTTTTAATACATGCTTAAAATGAAATTATTATCAAATTAAATTCTTGATTCCATCGTTTTTATTTTTTTAACCCACTTCTTCAAAAGTGATGGACGCCAATGCACGCATTTGATATACTCGGATTAGACAAACGAAGGCATACATTTGAGTACCTTTCTCTTTGGGCAATCAACATTTCACACCCATCTTGTACGAAATACCTTCTGATTTATATCTTCATTATAATGAAGTCAAAATTTGCCATACTTAAGGCATATTATTATATAATGAAATCTTTGCTTAACCCATTCGTATAAAAAAAATTCAAAAAATCTGGACGTGAACAATTGACATCTAGAACGAATGTTCTCGCTTGAACCTAGGTTTTTTTTACAAGGATTATGGTTTGATTTTCCCTTAACGCCTTTTAACATCTTCCCGGTTGGTCGAAAGAGAATGCCACATAGTAATAAGCCTGCTAGGTTGTATTGTATATAACTAAAGTGTATTACAATACAATGTTTAGACAAATATAATGGATAAACTAAAATGATGGAAGTTACTCGAGCAATTTTTGTATATTTACGAGTATGTCCTTGTTAGTAAGTTAATGCTGTAAAAATACTTTCACCGGCAAGAAGACATGATGTGATAATGTATAAGAGAAAACAAAATGAGGTGATTAGGGATTAATGTGAACTTAAGGGTGGTGAATTAAGTAGGAGATGGTATGAGCATATCGAGCGAATAAATTAAGTAAAGCGTGGCTGATTAGATCAAGTGGAAGATATTTTGAAAGAAGTAAATGTAAAACGTTAGAGAAATCGTAGACGCTGTATGAGAAGGTGTATGTGAATGTATGATAGAGACGGTGTAAGATGTTTATTGCCATAGGAAAGGTTGGCATTCTGTTCTCTCTGCCTACTCCATTGCGGAAACACCATGATGATATCGATGAAAATTTTAAATACTTAAAAAATTGTGAAAGGGGGTTTGGTAACTAAATGGTAAAGTTGTTGACTAACGTAGACCTCAATTTTCGGTTTTATTTTGATTCGGTAATATATTAGGTCCTTACATATGAAATTGGCGTTTTGCCGTACTGGCAACTTTGATCTCAAATATCTTCTCTTTGGTTAGGAATTCCAAATTCAAATTTATACAGCTATTTACTCAAGTAGTTGTGTTTCGAAAATTATAATTCATTTGTTTTTTCCTCAATTGTTTTTTTTCTTTGCGTCACTCAGTTTACAATATGGAAAACTTGAAATATCGCGTTATTTACGAGTACGAGTTCCACCGTGGCACCAGTGCTGCAGAAACGGCTCGAAGGATTAATGATGTGTATGGCGACGGTGCCGCAAAAGAAAACACAGTGCGTTTTTGGTTCCAACGTTTTCGTTCTGGAAATTTCGACCTGCAGAACAAGCCCCGTGGACGGCCGGAGACCAAAGTTGATAATGAAGAATTGAAGGCTATTGTGGAAGCGGATCCATCGCAAACCACGTCCGAGTTAGCTGCAGGCTGCGGTGTTAGTGATAAAACTGTTTTAATCCACTTGAAGCAAATTGGGAAGGTGAAAAAGCTTGAAAGGTGGGTACCTCACGAATTGAGTGAAGCAAATCAACAAACGCGCGTTGACTGCTGCGTTGCATTACTCAACCGGCACAATAATGAAGGGATTTTGAATCGAATCATTACCTGTGATGAAAAGTGGATCCTGTATGATAATCAGAAGCGCTCATCGCAATGGCTGAACCCTGCCGAACCAGCCAAACCATGCCCCAAGCGAAAATTGACTCCAAAAAAGTTACTTGTGAGCGTTTGGTGGACTAGTGCTGGTGTCGTTCACTACAGCTTTCTTAAATCTGGCCAGACGATTACGGCAGATGTCTATTGTCAGCAACTGCAAACCATGATGGAAAAGCTAGCTGCTAAACAACCGAGGCTGGTTAATCGCTCTAGGCCACTGCTGCTTCATGATAACGCTAGACCACACACTGCACAACAGACGGCTACCAAATTAGAAGAGCTTCAATTGGAATGTCTAAGACATCCACCGTACTCTCCGGACCTTGCCCCAACAGATTACTATTTTTTTCGAAATTTGGATAACTTCTTGCAAGGGAAAAAATTCAACTCCGATGGGGCAGTCCAAACCGACTTCAAAGATTTTATTGATTCCCGTCCGAATGGTTTTTTTAGTAAAGGGATCGATGAACTACCTATGAGATGGCAAAAGTGCACAGATAGCAATGGTACATACTTTGATTAAATAAATATATTATATTAAAAAAAAATCAACTTTATGTTCCTCCCAAACAAAACGCCAATTTCATATGTAAGGACCTAATATTTGAATATGCTATGATAGGCAATCCCTCGAGATCGTGGACGATAGTATTTATATGGTAGACGCCTTTGAATGTATTGTTGTATTATGTGCAAGCATGTAATATATACGAGTACCATAAAAATGTAGATCCGTTCTCTCTATCTGCCCCAATAGGGATATGGCGTAATGATGATGATGTGTTAGATGGTCTACTTCAGTAAGCATACAGTTTTGACAGAACAAACCCAAAGTTTTTAAGGTTCTGTTCAACACATTCTTTCGCATAGCAGATTTATACGAGTATATCATTGTTTTATCTTGTCCAAATAGCGCTATGAGAATGTACGTGAAGAAGGTTATAAGTTACATAAAAACATACATTAAAATGAAATATGGTCTAAGTGAAAAGTCAGCTCAAAAATAAATTCGCTAGGAATCGAATCTAGGACGCCCACTTGTTTAACACGAATGCTAACTATTATATAATATTTTTAGAGATAAAAAAGACTACTTTAGTTTTTTCATAATTATCAATAAGAACTAATAAGATTTTTTTAATATAAAATGTACATATCAAAATCGGCTAAGATGATCCACAACATTAATCTAGTGCCAACTTTGATGAATGGGAATGAAATGTGCAGGTAAAAAAATTCTAAACGAAACCGAATCATGCTATAGAAATACATGCATTGAGCAGAATATGTGAGGGGGGAATGTATTACAGAATGAAGTGATTAGGGATGAATGTGAACTTAAGGCTGATGTGTTCAGTATGATAAAGAGTTTAGACATGTAGAGTGAATGAATGAAGAAAGACTAACAATACAAATATACAGTGTAAATGTGAGTTGACGTCGTGGTAGAGGAAGATCAAGGAAAGGGTGGTTGGATTAGATGAATGATATTTATATATTATATTGTATATAGTTAAGGCATTAACACTGTGGAGGTTTAAAGACATTCTAACTTTTTAGTCCAACACTGTTTATTCCGCTTAATACAACGGTGTAACATTACCGGTTTCAAGGTTTTCCCCTCATCGTCAGGGAGCACAAACAAGATTAAAATATGTTCGAACTGGTACCAACATACACACACACATCTAACATTTTTACCGTTACCCTGATGATAAGGTAAAAATCTTGAAACCGGTAGGGTTATACAGATATATTAAGTGTAAATACAGTATTTGACTAAACAAGTTATTATACAATGAATGGTTTTTTTCATACATTGTCGCCACATGTATTTTACATTGTCACTCCATCTATAATTTTAAGTGCACGCATTTCTACTGCGTTTTTTCGACTATTTTTCTACGTCTACATTTCACTCCCATACTTTAAGGTTGATATTTATATACTGTTGTGGACTATCGATATCAGCACATTTATTTGTACTGTCCGGTTCGATTATATATGATTTAGTGTCCCATTGACTTTTTTTCGCTACATGGCATTCGATGTTTAAAGTTGATTAATACTTATTATTACTTGGAAAAGCAAAGTACAAATTATTGCACCTGATCATCCAGGGCAAAATAGAAGGCCGAAGAGGTGTTGGCAGGAGGCAAATCTCCTGGTTCCGCAATATACGTAATTGAACTGGCATAAGGGGCGTTGGAGATCTTTTTCGGGCTGCCGGGGACAAATATATCTTCTCTCAGGTGATATTCAACGTTGGGGGGACCGGACATGGCACTGGAAAGAAGAGGAAATACTTATTATAAAGAGATATTTTTTCCTTACAGAAAATGTGGAACAAATTATAAGAAGATATTTTTAATTATATCAAGTTGAGCGTACGGTAACAAATCGAACCCCAACGGGTCAAAACTAAACAATAGGTTAATAATAAATGTATCGTAAACGTGAGAGAAAAATCCGGAAACACAAGATGGCCGAGGGCATCGTGATTATAATAAATTATTTTGTTTATTGCGACTTATGAAAAATGGGAGAAATCGAATGTCCCTAGACCGTAATTTATTGTTATTGAATTTGTTATGAAAACTATTTTTTGGTGTCGAGCCCAAACCATTTAACTCGAAATAAAAATTATCAAAATTAAAAAAGACACATGGAAAATTATGTTGAGTCTTTTAAATTGAGCGGTTTTTAATTCTATTTTTTTTTAATTCTTGAATAAAACACACAATTTGCTTTGATTTAAATTTTTTTATTGGTTTTTGAAGTATAATGAATGTATGACATTTAAACACAAAAAACAATACCCGCCAAATGTCCATCTCTTGCAGCTCTACAGATGTCCACTCTTTTGTTAAAATTTTCGATGACATTTTGGTATGATTGCGGTTCTAACTCACCAATAACGCGAATAATTTCGTCCTTCAGCTCAATAATTGATCGAGGGTCATTCTCTTATAGACCTGGTTTTTCACGTAGCCCCAAACAAAATAGTCCAACGGTTTCAGATCACATGATCTTGGTGGCCAATTAACATCACAGTTTTCGGAGATTACAATACAGAAAATAATTCAACAATTTGAACGCGTAGTTGTATTAAATACGACTCCATTTTTTATAAATGTCATATATTACACTTCTCAAATGTCACAAGACCCACGCAAATTCATGACGCCATCTGTGTTTTATCCAAGAATTTAAAAAACCGCTCAATTTGAAAGACCTCATAATTTAAAAATGCAAATAAAGTTATTTTACTTTTTTGTTGAGTCACGGAAATACCACAGGTGCTGAAACCATCACATAAAAAAGTTCTGAATTATTTCCGATGATTATGACAATACATACATACTATCCCGCAGTTTCTCTGTTGGGATAGACAGAGAGGACAAAGCGTTAAACTTTACTATGTCGACACACATATTTCGCCTCTTCCATATCTATACACCTTCTCGTACAGTTCCTACGATTTCTTTTACTTCTTACATTCCCTTATTTCAAAATAACATTAATTTGATCAAACCATACATTCCTTGGGCTTCATCTTCCTCGCCCTTTACTCATATTTACACTGTATACCCATTTGTTTTATTAATTTTTTTCATTAATTTTTTCACGTGTCCTAACCATCTCAGGCTGATGTTCTTCATCTTAGTCAACAAATCAGCTTTAAGTTCACGTTCATCCGTAATTACTTCATTTCGTATTCTATCATACATTGTCACCCCATGTATTCTTCTAAGTGTACGCATTTCTACAGCATTTATTCGACTGTTTTTAGAATTTTCAACGTCTACGTTTCACTCCCATACATCAAAGGTTTCACTCCCATGCATTAAAGTCTTTAGCAAATTGAACGTCAACATGCAAAAAGGTCTCAACTCACATTTTATGAAATTATTAATCCTACGAGAAACATTTGGAATTCTACGAGAAACGTCACATATCAGAAGATCTATAAATGTTTATTTAAAGTTCGTCTTCCCATGATAAGTTGTATACGGTTTTCTTACCAAATATGTTTTCATAAACATATGCAGATGCGGAGAAGCACTTAATCTACCCGCAGCGTCTACCTTCCTATCCTTACCTCAAGGACGCTACTTCCGAGACGTAGCGTCCTTGAAGAGAGTCTGATCTCTAAACGGCGATAAATAAACAGTCCTCTTGTTTTATTATCGAATGATTTGACACTTATACTTTTAAAAATTCTTCACAATAACTTAGATTCAAGCAACAGATCTGTTTCGCTTTACAAAAACATTTTCAAACTGACTTTTCCGCATATGCACATGTTTTGAAAAACACATTTTGTGAGAAAATCGCAGACAACTTACCACGGGAAGACAAACTATAAATGAACCTTAAAGATGTTCCGATATGTGATGTTTTTCGTAGGATTGATAATTTCGTTAAAGTATGAGTTAAGTGGTTTTTGCACATTTATATCCAATTTGATTAAAACCAAGCTAAAATCTTTAACGTGTGGAGCGAAATATTTGATATACGAGAGTGAAACGTGGAATAATGTATGGAGCGAAATTTTTAATTTACGGGGAGTGAAAATTTCACTCCCGGCACATATATCTTTTCACCATCGGCTCCTAGACATATATCTTTTCACCATACCTTCCTTTGACATTTTAAGTCAAAACTACATACTTAACTCATTTTTCGATTTTTCATGACATATACCTCTTTACCGAAACGCCATAGAAATGTAGACGTGAAAAAATTCTGAAAAGTTTGACTATCAAAATAGATCTCTCACCATAATTTAAGTTATTGTGTAAGTTGATGTCTTTCACATTTAAGTGTCAAATCATTCTTTAAAATATGAAGTTCTTCAATATAAATACCAAATCCATTAATATAGAGCTCTTCAATGTAAATACCAAATCTATTAATATGGAGCTCTTCAATATATGATTAATACCAAATCCATTAATAACATATTTTTATTATTACTTTTCTTCACATTTGTATAACTATTTATTGTGTTTTTTATGCTTGAAGAACTCATTATCAAAAGTATAGTACATTTTGTTTATTTTACGTAGGTTTTTTTACTATTTTTATTATTATCAATGGAAAAATGGTTTTATATTTAATATTATTTATGGTTAAGGCATTATTATATTTAAGGCCTTAGATATATTCAAGTCAGTGCATCGGGGGGAACATCTGGCAAACACATATATTCCCAAGATCTCGTCGCTGCTCGCTGAACTTGTATCCTGCCTCCCTCAACCCACAATCCCCAACCCGAATTGTTACCGTTAGAGGTATGTATCATATGTCAGAATTCAGTCTTTTTTGTGATCCCCTGATGATGAAGGGAAAGCCTTCAAACCGGTAGGTTTATACCGTTACATAAAGTGGAATAAACAGTGTTTGATAAAACAAATTACAAAATAGTTTTTATTATTTCTGTATTGATGTGCTCTTCCTATAAGACACTAATAAAGACGTCACAATCTAATTCAAACCACAGACGGCGGTGGATGCGTCGAGAAAAAGTTTCCACTCGGCAGGCAGAGAGAATAGACAGTAAATCGGACCGATCGCAAATCGATCTGCGCCGCCGCCACACCGCCGGGCCTGCGCCTCGTGACGGACATAACCCCAAACTGCAGATAAGTCATCTTTATTACCCGATGCCGCGATTGCTGCAGCCAATCCGAGAGCCTTTGTTGGGGAGATAAACCAGGATTGTGATTGCATATGTAGCAGTGGCGGACTTAACTGGATTCTTATTCTATCCGACCACGGTTATACCTCGAGCTGCCTTTGGGTCGTCTGTGACATGACCGTTACATGCCCAACGAATTAGAGGTCTCGTATGCAATTCTTTTTGATACTCGTACTATATCAAGTCAGTTTGTTAGGTTATATGCCTGAACCTTTTTAACCATTGTTCGATCGCTGTGAACTAGTTTAAAATGTTTTTCGGAGTTGTTACCATATTGAGTTGGCTTCAATAATGGGCGACATTTCGAAGGCATTGCGGCCTTCATCTACAAGACGATGTTTAAAAACATTACTGAATATGGTATACGCCAGAAGCACCCACCTAGCTACCCGCACTCCCGACCGCGACGTGAATATTTTAAACTAGTGGAAAACAGCTATGAACATTTTCAATATGATCGCTGTAAAGATTGCGCAGGTAAATTTCTAGTAAATCACATAAAGTCAATTTTGGACTCTTTTGGCCTCAAAACCACCTTTTTGACACTTTTTGCTTTTAAGTCTACAAAGTAAAACTTTTGTAAATAGAGAAAATTATTTAGCGTAAAAAATGTATGAGACGTTTATGCCTTTAAGAGTGTAAATTAGTAGATGTTTTAGACCGATATGTACCTTTTCGGCATTTTTAGATACAAAAGTGGGTTTTTGATACATTCTTTAAGACTGTAAAATGGAAATTCTAGGGCTATTTCACCTTTTTTCGACCTTATACCACTTTAAAATTACAAGTAACACTTAGGTGAATAAAAAAATCCTTGAGACACGAAGAATGATTGTTACTTTATATCACCAAAGATTGGAAAGATAAAGAATGGTGGGAAAAGAGAATAGGAGAACTTTTCTTGCTCTTTTCCATTATCTTTAAAGTTTTTCCTATTGGAAACGTAAACTTGGAAAACTTATCACATAGGCTAAATAAATTCAGAGTAGAATACATGAGATACGATGTATGAGAATGGACAAGGAATAAGGTGGGGGGATTAGGAATAAATGTGAAATTAAGGCCGATGTATTCAGTAGAATGAAGAGTACTCTGACATGCTTGGATATGTAGAACGAATGAATGAAGAAAGAATATGTAGAACGAATGAATGAAAAAAGAGGGACAAAAGTATGTGTTGAAAGTGTGTAAAGGTGTGTAAGAGGAATACTTAGAAATGTACGGTTCAACCAAATGAAAGATATATTATTTATAGTTAAGGCATTAACATTGTGGAGGTTTAAAGACATTGTAATTTGTTTTGTCAAACATTGTTTATTCCACTTTATGTAACGGTATAGCCCTACCGGTTTCAGAATTTTCACCTCATCATCAGGGAGCACAAACAATACTGAATTATGTTCGAATTGGTACCGATATACACACTTTTCACGGTAAAAAATCGGGCTGGGGACTGTGGATGGAGGGAGGCAGAAGACAATTTCAGCGAGCAACGGCGAGATCCTGGGAATATGTTTGCCAGATGTTCACCTCGATGCACTGAATAAGAAATCTCTAGGGCCTCTAATCTATTCAATTTATTTATGGTACTTCTGATTTATAAAAATTTGGCATCATCGATAGAAAATGTATAATTTGCACGGTGACAACGATTAGCCATTTCAGAATAAATTAGAGGATTTGTTAAGGCGGATTTGTGTTCACGAAATCTCTTTACAAATGATCTTCCTGACTTTCCTATATCTATAGAAATTATCACAGTCAGCACTTATGTTACAAGTTTATACACACAATTGTTGTCTATTTCTTGCCTTTCCCGTTAAATAAGAGTTTCCGAAGATACAAATTAGTGTAAAAAGTTGGCTTTATGTGAATTTCGTACGATGTTTTTTTTTATAAACAGGATAAGGTGAAAACCTAGAAACCGGTAGGGTTATACCGTTACATAATGTGGAATAAACAGTGTTTAATAAAACAAATTACAAGTGAAAGATGTTTAAAAAAAACATAAAGTTGAACTGTACGGATGTGAGGGAGGTGAAAGCTGTGTGTTGTGATCGAAAAATCTGATAATTCGTCCTTTTCTCTTCTGCCTCTCGCTGATCTAAGCACTTCTATTAACTCTTTCAATATATATTATAGTACATTAAGTGCCATCCACCATGTATAAATTGAGTTATCTACCCTTATTCCCCATGTTATCACATAATTTCTTATCTTGCCCTTCCTCTACTTACCCACAGCTCACTGCAGTGGCCACAAGAGACCAGAGGGTTAGGCTCAAATTATTTAGTCAGCCCCAATTTACATATTGTTATCTTACCTATCCCCCCTTCTCCAAATAAATTATGATATTTAAATAAATGTTTTGTTTATTTTCATTGTATTTCTTCATTAACGACATTTATTTATAATTTTAATTTCTGATTTTATTGTCAGTGTCAATGGGGCACTAAAATTTATATCCTCGAATCGGTCAGTATCAAAATTAGCCAAGATGATTTTGATATACTCGAACCGGTCAGTATTAAAGTTAGCCAAGATGATTTTGATATACTCGAACCGGTCAGTATAAAAATTAGCCAAGATGATTTTGATATACCCGAACCGGTCAGTATCAAAGTTAGCCAAGATGATTTTGATATACTCGATCCGGTCAGTATCAAAATTAGCCAAGATGATTTTGATATACTCGAACCGGTCGTATCTAAATTAGCCAAGGTGATTTTGATATACTCGAACCGGTCAGTATCAAAATTTGCCAATATGATTTGGATATACTCGAACCGGTTAGTATCAACATTAGCCAAGATGATTTTGATGTGTGGAAGTGAGATGTGGGTATGGAACATGGCTTAAAAGTGCTGTAGAAATGCGTGTACTTAGAATAATACATAAGGCAACAAATATGACAGAATATAGAATGAAGTGATTAGGGATGAGTGTGAACTTAAGGCTGATGTGTTGAGTAAGATGAAGAAGTGCACTCTGAAATGGTTAGGACACGTGGAACGAATGAATGAAGAAAGACTAACAAAATGAATATACAGTGCAAATGTTAGTAGAAAGCATAGTAGATAGAGCCCAAGGAAAGTATGGTTGGATCAAGTGTATAATATTTTAAAAGAAGAAAATGTAAAAAGTCAGAGAAATCGTAGCAGCTGTATGAGATGTATGAGTGTATAAGGGGCGAAAGACGTGTATCGCGATAAAAAATTCTGCCACTCTCTCCTTATTGACTACCTCGATAGAAAAACGGCGTGATGGTATGTATATATAATATATATTTTTGAGAAAGAGATCAAATGGTTTAATAGAGTTAAAAAAACAAATGGTTTGGCCACATCCAAAGATTGAATTACGGAATCAAATATCTTTTTGTTGTAGTAGATTCTTGGTCTATTCTTCTGCATTATTACTATGTTAGAATGTGGACGACTGCTAGCTAACCCTCAACCACAGTGGGGGTCCGTCTGGTGGTCGATTCCTATGGGGTAACCATTAGAAACTATACGGGTCTCGTACAGTCTTTGGATTTGACCTCGCTCTTAACATCTTCTGTGCCTTCCATTCTTACGATGTCTTCGGTTTCACACAGTCTTCTTTCTGTATTTCTTATTCTGTATATAAGTTGTTTTACCAGTTATACATCATAAGACCTTCATTTTTTTATGTTCTTAGGAATGCCTTCGTTCGTGTAAAACAAATATAAATGTCAAAAATTAATGTAGAGCAAGAAAAATATACTCGTATACGGAGGAAAGAGTAGAAGAAGAGCTCAGTATTCGGGGGTATAAGGATACTTATGACTTCGGTCATAGATATTCTTTAAAAAAAAAAAATGCCGGTGTACTCCGATCTTCTCACTTCAAGTGTGACATCGGATCTAGTACAACGGTGTGGCCGGTGAGTTTGCTGGTGTGCAACGGATTACTCACTTAAAAGAGGAGAAAAGGGGAAAAGGTGAAAAAAAAACTCCATGGCACAGCTTCACTTTCCAACTAAATTAACGTTGATATGGCGAGGGAATCCTCGACTACAAGGCCCAGCAACGACGAGAAGGAGATAGTTGTAGAAACTTTGACTGAGGGAAGAAGTATGAGAAGAGCATGTATAACAAGATGTGTTAATGCAGACGAAATGAGAGCTGTCTGTATGGAAACAGGTATAGATATATTTCTTATCTGCCTACCCTAAAAGGGACATGGGGTGGTGGTATATTTATGCGTAAATATTAGATTTTTTTACGTCCTCTTTTTGATAGATTTTTGTTCATTCTGACATCTTCATTTTGACAGTTGGAAAATCCGTTTTAAAAATAATGTTTATCTTTATTAACACTTGCCTTACTGTGCTAAACAATTACGCCAGCCACTGTGCTGGACGCTCAGCATCCAGTGAAAAATGTATGTTTTAAATTAAAATTATGCAAAATCTGCTATGTTATTTTTTGTAATTAGCTATAAAATTATTTTATTATGTAAGTCCTGGTCACTCACTATCCATCATAGGGTGGCAAGTGTTAACAATGAATCAAATAGATTTGGGATTCTACCTGCATCCAAAATATTTGTTGGTCAATAAAAGGATACATAAGTCATTAAACCGGCATGAATGAATCTAACAAAATATGTTATGTCCCTGAAAGGGAGAAATATCCATATTTGTATTCATCGTTCACTTTAATCTTTCTCTTATTCCTATCTCTTTCTTACTATGTGGGATCGGTTTTTTTAGCTCTCGCTTTCCAGGGTTTCTTTTTTAGGACTATGTCTTGCCTGACTCCTAATGTCAGAGGTCTCTCTCTTAGACTCCGTCAACCTCTTCATCCCTGGACTTCAAGTATTTCCTTCTAGTATTTTTTGAAAATGATCGATTTATCGCATTTTTATTGTTTATTTTGATCCATACATGCTTACATATCATCACGACGTTTCCTTTGCGGAATTGGCCGAAACAACAAACCTCCATTATTTTCTATCCAAGCATACAACCTTTGTCTCCTTCATTCATACGGAATCTTCTATTATTTTTTATTCTCATTTTCACATATTTCAAACTCTGGTCCATTTGATCGAATAACGTTTTCCTCGGTCTACTAAATGTATTACTATTAAATTGTATATGGTATGGAGACATGCCTTCTGAGTCCATAACACGTCAAAGTTACTCTTTTTGAGGTTAACTGGGCAAACAGTATATGAAATAGTCTCATTATAGCTTTTCGAAGTGACTGCCCCTATCGCATGGAATTCTGGATTGTCGGATGCCTAAGAATATTGACACCTTTTATATACTTCAGATTACATTTTTTGAGAAATACTCGTACATAGATAACATCAAGCCATTCTCCATCTGGGATAGGTAAAGAGGAGAAAGCGTCATACATTCCTATCGCGACAAACATAATTTACTTCATCTACATCCATACACTTTCTAACACATCATCAACGATTTATATGACATTTTACATTTCCTTCTTTCAAAATATGTTGATTCAACCATTCTTGCAAAGATCTTCCTCTACCACACTTTTCACTTATATTTGTACTATATTTTTGAGATATGCTAGAACAGTCAGATGTATCCTTGATCAAGAAACTGCGCCTTAAAAAACATATTGATTGATTGATTAAAAAGGTGTGAATATTAAATACGAACATTTAACACGTGTACATTTTACTTAAAACCAATATTTTCGAATGGTTTTTGTTTGGCGCAAAAATTAATATTTTTGACGTTTTTATTGACATTTTGTATTTTATCTAATCCCATAACGCACGATACATTTAATATAATCTAAAACTCGTAACATTTAATGGCAGCAACTTTTCAAAAATGATTTTTGAATCACGGCGTTATTTACGTCCGTAAATGTTTTGAATAGACGTCTTAATTATGATAATATCATACTTCTCGTACATAACTTCTCGTCATTTTTAAGATAAGACTGAATGAAAATATTTTGACTGTTGGTTTTGGAAATTCCCGTCAAAGTAATAACAATCTTAAATTTAAAGCAACGAGATTTTTTTTTATCATATAAAAGCATGTGTGTAGTATATACGCAAATATGATCGCTTTTATTATATCTAAATTATTGCTCAAGTGCTCCTTTTCTGTGCGATGCAATTCAATTGAAGAAACTTCAAAGTATTCAGAATAAAGGAATGATGATTATTATATACAGGGTGTAAGGAATGAGGATTATTATATACAGCTGAGCAAATAGTTTAGTCACACTTACGAAGTTTAGTCTAAAATCGGGTTTTTACTCAAATTTCACAAAAATCCAAATTACTTGAGAACCACTGAATATCGCGGAACATATCAAACATGGGAGTTAAATCGATAGGTATTGAGGTCCCCCATCACCCTGCTTCCGATGATCGTCACCGGGTGTTACACCCTGTAGATAAAATTAAGTATCGTAATTACAATACTTAAATTTACAATAATTATTGTTAACTAGATATGTTTAAGTTATAACATTATATAATTGTTAAATATTTTACTCTATATTATGTTATAACATATAATAATTTAATACCAAATTATATCCGAAGAGGTGTGAAGTACTCGTACAATAAAGAGGTCAATAGTTACCCCACGAGAAGTCACGGTGGCTTTCAGTTTCCCAATAGTTACCCCACGAGAAGTCACGGTGGCTTTCAGTTTCCCAATAGTTACCCCACGAGAAGTCACGGTGGCTTTCAGTTTCCCAATAGTTACCCCACGAGAAGTCACGGTGGCTTTCAGTTTCCCAATAGTTACCCCACGAGAAGTCACGGTGGCTTTCAGTTTCCCAAAACTAAACCGACAAAAGTAAAAATTGCTTTTACTACAAAGGTTTCAAAATTATTAACGAAACGCCAAAACAGTATTAAAGAACATCATAAGTTTTCATTGTCTTCGTGTTTTTCGATATTTTCCTCTCTTGAATCTAACAAAATCACTTTCGTTTAATCTCTTGAACTAAATATATTTTATATTGTCGGAATCATCGGTGCTGACTGCAGTTCGATTGTACCATCCACGTTTAATCTCTTGAACTAAATATATTTTATATTGTCGGAATCATCGGTGCTGACTGCAGTTCGATTGTACCATCCACGTTTAATCTCTTGAACTAAATATATTTTATATTGTCGGAATCATCGGTGCTGACTGCAGTTCGATTGTACCATCCACGTTTAATCTCTTGAACTAAATATATTTTATATTGTCGGAATCATCGGTGCTGACTGCAGTTCGATTGTACCATCCACGTTTAATCTCTTGAACTAAATATATTTTATATTGTCGGAATCATCGGTGCTGACTGCAGTTCGATTGTACCATCCACGTGTTATGCTGACTGCAGTTCGATTGTACCATCCACGTGTTATGGGGGACAAAAATAAGAATTTATCCAACCCAATCGACACTAGAAAACCGAAATATATTTGTTAAATGTAATATCACTTAGGGACGAAGAGGAACAGCTACAAAGGGATTCCGTGTAATAATAATAATAAAAAGACAATTTATATAGCGCCGTTTAGAGAGCAGACTATCCTCAAGAGCGCTCTAGCTCGAGATTCAACTCACTATTATAATTATTGACAGATTTAAAAGGTCTGAATTCAACGTAATTAAGGATATATCCCGTGTGCCACTCCTTCATTAGTAAAAACATACATCGAAGTAGACAAATTAAAAATCATTAAAAATATATTTTTTTCAGAGTAGACAAATTAAAAATCATCGTACACCAAAAAAATAATAATAACTCCAATAAAATGTACATGTTCATTTGTTTTTACATTTTTGTTTATATGCGTATTATATTTGGTGTTAACATAAGTTGTGTCCGTTTTTTTCCAATTTAAAAATGAGCACCAAAAGTAAAACAAAATGGTAAAGGTTTAACGTCATTCGAGAGAAAATTTTCTGCTCTACTCTTGTAGAGCAGAAAATTATAAATATCAAAATAATATATGTAACGTAAAAGCAAACACAGTATCTTTACTGTGTTTGCTTTTACGTTACATATATTATTTAATTTGATTACAAGCCTATATTATTTTATTCGATGACGCGCGAGCAAACCAGCAGAAATTGTCGAACGTTGATTTTTGTTATTTTCATCCAAAACATGTGGAACACAAGTGCCGAACTTCTGGACTTTTTCCATTGATTTAAGATGGTGGTATACAGTCATGTGACTACAATTCATCGGCTCAGCCAATTATACGGTGGTTTGAAGGGGTTCTTCATGAATAATATGGTTTAAGCGGTCCTCATCGAAGTCCACTGGTCGTCCAGAACGCTCCATGTCTTTTAGGTCGAAATTACTGTCTTTGAAACGAAAAACCATTGAAAAGCTGTCCTTTCATTCATAGCATCTTCACGGTACACTTTGCAAATATCGCGAGCAAACATGTGGAACCCAAACGCCGAACTTCTGGACTTTTCCCATTGATTTATCGCGAGCAGCTTTGGCAGCTTTATTCCCTCGATTAAACGCGAGCAGAAGGAGGTGAAATAATGCTCACTTTCGTCTACTTGACATTCCATTTTGAAGGCTTGTAATCAAATAAAATAATATATGTAACGTAAAAGCAAACACTATATCTTATAAAACAGAAAATTTTCTTTCGAATGATGTATAACATTTGTCATTTCGTTTTATTTTTGGTGCTCATTTTTAAATTGGAAAATATGGACACAATTTATGTTAACACCTAATAGAAAAATGCGTTACCGACATATTCTAAAGAACCACACAAGTGACATCATATCCAAAATATATAACAAGTTATTCTGTAAATATTTTGACCTCCGTGAGAGGTATCCTGAACTCGGTCCGAGTCAATACTTTCTTGAATTAATGATATGTATAAATATGACCCGAAATTATGTAAAAATGAAAAGATTCGAACTAAAAATGTATTACAATAATATAAATAAAATCCATATATATTTTTATAGATATTGGCGCCTAACATGATATACAGGAAAACTATACAGATTTGACTTTACAATAGAATAAATTACTGGAAAATTGGTTATGATTTCTGATGTAACTGTCAATGATGTCCAAATGATCATTGACACTTGTTTTTTTTTGTGATATATACCAATTATTTAAATAATTTTTAAATTTCAGTCTTAAGAGGAAAGTAAAAATTCAATGACCGTCCGCCAGTTAGTCTGCAGTTATGTATGTATTTTCAATAACTATTACAACACGTCGAAAATCTGTTTATGTTTAATTTAGAAAAGACTGCATCATTGAAACAAGCATCTGTGAAACCAGAGGAAGAAAATTTAAATTGAAAAAATACCATTTGTACGAACAACCTTCGGACATAGAAGCGTGTACTTAGCTCGTAAGTTATTTAATGCATTACAAGAAACAATAAGAGATATTAAAATATTTGATAAATGTTATGTAAAACTGGAAATAAAAAGAAATAATATTTTTTTTAATTTAATCGAAATCATGCCTAAAAAATATTTTTTGCAGTTCCTTTTTCCTTCAACTTTTTGTGCAGTTCCCTTTTCCTTCAACTTTTTTTGTAGATTGGTGTCATTTTTATTAATATCAAATAGATTAATGATCTTGTAAAAATAAATGTTTCTTATTTAAATGAGGGATTGTGGTAGAATTTATTATACTTGTGACTTTCGTCTTTTTGTTTTTTGATACTTTGTTTTATACTTATTATTTTTTACTACTACTCTATATTTGTTTCTTCATTTTTTATATTGTTTTATCAGACAGCGAAGTATATTTATTTTTTTTTAAATAAAAAGTAATAAAAAACAAAAAAAGAACAAATGTTGTTGAATTGTTAAAAACTAACAGAGTTAACGAGTTAAAACAGATGAATATCTGGGCTGAATCATAATGAGAATATGTTAAAAAAAATGTATAGTAAAATTGGAATGACAAGAGCTATTTTCAATCTTTTCAGCTCATACCTTCCAAAA